>PVKU01005639.1:0-119098 GCA_004027475.1 Anoura caudifer | reverse complement strand
TAAAGGAGAACTTCCCCAATCTGGCAAAGGAAATAGACTTCCAGGAAGTCCAGGAAGCTCAGAGAGTCCCAAAGAAGTTGGACCCAAGGAAGAACACAACAAAGCACAACATAATTACACTGGCCAAGTTTAAAATGAAGGAGAGAATTCTAGAAGCAGCAAGGGATAAGGGGACAGTTGCCTACAAAGGAGTTCCCATCAGACTGTCAGCTGATTTCTCAAAAGAGACCTTACAGGCAGGAAGGGGCTAGAAGGAAGTATTCCAAGTCATGAAAGGCAAGGACCTACATCCAAGATTGCTCTATCCAGCAAAGCTGTCATTTAGAATGCAAGGGCAGATAAAGCGCTTCTCTGATAAAGTCAAGTTAAAGGAGTTCATCATCACTAAGCCCTTATTATATGAAATGTTAAAGGGACTTATCTAAGAAAAAGAAGATAAAGAATATGACAGTAAAAAGACAGCAAACTCACAGATATTAACAACCACACCTAAAATAAAAGCAAACTAAGCAAACAATTAGAACAGGAACAGAAACACAGAAATGGAGAGCACATGGAGGGTTAGCAACAGGGGAGTGGGAGGAGGAGAGGGGGGAAAAGGTACAGAGAATAAGTAGCATAGACAGTATGTAGAAAATAGGGGGAAGGCAAGAATAGTGTGGGAAATGTAGAAGTTAAAGAACTTATGACACATGGACATGAACTAAAGGGGGGGAATGTGGGTGGGAGGGGGTAGAGAGGAATGATGGGGGAGAAATGGGACAACTGTAATAGCATAATCAATAAAATATATTTTAAAAAAGAAAAGAAAATGTAATATCTCCACATGGAAAAAAAAAAAAACCCAACAGCATAGCTATAAGACAAGTAACAAAATAGAAAATATATTTGCAACATGATAAAGAGTAATATTATTAAACTATGGATTATTGGGGAATAAATAAGATAACTGCAAGCCAAGCCCTGACCCATGTGTCACAGTTGGTTGGGCATCATCCCGCAAAGTGAAAGGTCATCAGTCTTATCCCTGGTCAGGGCACATGCTGAGGCTGCAGGTTCTGTCCCCAGTCAAGTCGATGTTTCTCTCCCTTTCTTTCTCTTCCCCTTCCCAAATAAATAAATAAAATAATCTTTTTTAAAAGAAAGAAAATTACAAGCCAAATAGAAAATGAGTAAAAGGCATAAAGAAACACTCTATAAAAGAAGACCTGCCAATGACCAAAATTCATATTCAAAATGTTCCACCTCGGTAATAAATACAGACAAGCAAATTAAAACAAGATGTCATTTTTCACTTAGATGGATGGAGTTTTTAAAAAGTTTGTAATAGCCAGTTGTTGGCAAGAGTGTGGGGAAAGAGGCACCCCTATATTCCATTGATGGAAGCCTGAATCGGCAGAGCCTTCTGGAGGGCAATTCAGAGATAGGTATCAAAACTTGAAATGTGCATACATGTTGCCCTCCTCTAAGAATTTGTTTTGAGAAAATAATGGCTCATGTGTGCAAAATTTTATAAGAATGGTGATTGTATTGAAAAATTAGAAACAACCTAAATGGATCCTTTTAAAATAAATGTGTGGGACTCAGAGGGGTTATGGAAACCAGACAGGTGTTAGGAAAGATAAGAAAGATTTTTACATATTGGCACAAGGGATATGATGTTAAAATGAGAAAAACAGCTCACACAATTCCAGGTACAAGATGATCCTCTTTTTTAGTATGCAACCTACTGGGCAAGGTAGGCATTCCTCTTTACCAACTGTTGTCTCTGTTAGTAGAATTCTAAGGAAAATTTTCTGTATTATTTAAATTTTTCTATAAGGAGCATGTGTTACTTGTATGATAACTAAAGTCCATAAGGATTTCATTTTGAAAATTAAGGAAGAATAGGCTATTTATCTTGTGCTTTAAGGATTTCTGCCCACATCCTCTATTCAACAGACATTAATGGTTTATAATGTGGAAAGTGGTGTCTCAGGGACAGGGCTAGGCGTAAAAGATCATCGGACCTGAGCTATGGGAACCTCCCTCCACTTCTTGACACCAAAGTAACACCACTGCTGGACCCACCCCATGCCTTCCTCCTTTGCTCTTGCCATGGTGGAGTTGCTGTCCCCTGGCCACCCACCCCTAGAGTCCATCTCTTGATTTCCCAGAAGCCTCACGCTATTAATTATCATCTTTGCTTTATCTTCAGTTTCTTGTCTCTTGCAGCCTACTTGTGGACGATGAAAACTGCTCAACTCTCTTCCATACTAATGGGAGGAAGGAAGGGAATAAGTTCTAGACAGAATTACCTGGGAGGAGGGAGAAGGAAAGGATCAGGAGGGGAGAAGAGAGGAGCAAAGAGGACCCTCGAACATATTCTCCCATTCTTAACATGTTTCAACAAGTACGTAGCTCGACTATAATAAAACATAATAAAGAAAGCAGTATTAAAGCAGCACCATCAGATAGGCAGAGAAGGAACTCTCTGTCCCTCTGACCGAAAGAGCTGACCCAGTCCTATGTGCCCCAGCACCTGCCCTGGATGGCTCCGTCCTGGTGTTAGGACCTGGAGAGTGCCAATGGTGGGTGAATCATCTCTCTCCAGTTATCACTCAGTCCCTCCTCCCCGACAGCCAGACTTCCACAAAGGATTGTCAGCTTGCCCTCCTTTTTCTCACCTCCTTTCTGCTTCTCAGCCCATGGAGTTGGCCACTGAGTCCCACCACTCCACCAAAACCATTCTTCCCATGGACGCCTCTCAGTCCTGTCTCAGCTTCTCAACAGCGTTTAGCACCACACTCCTGTGCCTGTCCTTTCGTGGTATCCTTTACCAGTGTTTCCTTTCCAGCCTGACCTCTTGGCGTGGGGCTCCCAGCACACCGTCCTGAGACCCTTGTTCTCCTTTCTGCACCCTCGTTCCTAGGACGGTGTGTTAATCACTGTACAAACACCATTGACCTCCAGGAGATATTTGCTTCATCACTATACACATGTGGGTGTGTCAGAGATTTCATTCATTCATTTATTCATTCATTCATTCATTCATTCATTTTATTGATCACATAAATGTGTCAGGAAATACACCAGGTACCAGATAAAAGATGAAGAACTACAGCTCTGACTGGTGTGCCTCAGTGGGTTGGGCATTGTCTCACATACCGAACAGTTGCTAGTTCAATTCCCAGTCAAGGCCACATGCCTGGGTTGCTAGCCAGATCCCCCCGTTGGGGGCTAGGGGTGTGCGAGAGGCAACAAATCAATGTTTCTCTCACATGTCAATGTTTCTCATCCTCTCTTTCTCCTTCCCTTCCCCCTCTCTAAAAATAAATACATAAAATAATTTTAAAAATAAAAAATGAAGAACTACACACCTGTCAGAATGGCTGTCATAAACAAATCAATGAACAAGCGTTGGTGAGGATGTGAAGAAAAGGGAACCCTTGTGCACTGTTGGTAGGAATGCAAATTGGAAAGCAGTGGATGGACCTGCTTTAGGAACCAGCAATTCCACTTCTGGGTGTATAGCCAAAGAAACCTGAAACACTAATTCAAAAAAATAAATGGAGCCAAGATATGGAAGCAACCCAAGTTCCCATGAATAGAAAAGTGGATTAAAAAGTTGTGGTGCATACACACACACACACACACACACACACACACACACACACAATGGAATATTACTCAGCCATTAAAAAGAATGAAATCTTACCACTTGCAACAACATGGATGGACCTAGAGAGTATTATGCTAAGTGAAATAAGTCAGACAGAGAAAGACAAATACCGTATAATTTCATTTACATGTGGAATCCAAAGAACAAAATAAATGAAGAAACAAAGCAGAAACAGACACATAGATGCAGAGAACAAACTGATGGTTGCCAGAGTGATTGGAGGGCTGGGTGAAAAAACTGAAGGGACTAAAAAGTACAAATTGGTAGTTGTGAAATATTCATGGGGATATAAAATTCAGCTTAGGGAATGTAGTCAATAATGTTGTATAACTATATATGGTGCCAGGCGGGTACTTGCAGTATTGGAGGAATCACTATGTAAATTATATAATTGTCTAACCAGTATGCCATACAACTGAAACTAAGATAAATTAATATTGAATGTCAACTGTAATTAAAAATAAAATTTAAAAAAATGAGGAACCAGAACAGGCATGCTTCATGCCCTAGCAGCTTAACTTCAATTGTCAACTGAGTTCAAGATCTTCCCCTAATCAACATGCTCCTTCATGTTTTTCTGTCTTAGTAAAGGCCACAATTACCATCCATCTTGCTCAAGCCAGAAATCTGAACCTTATAGCTGGCACTCTTATCCCACCTGTGGGGGACAAACTCTGAAGTGATTCCCCCTGCTTCCAATGAGTCATTCCTTTGTGAAATCTCTTTCTCTTGAGGAGAACCTATGACTTGCTTCTAATAAAAAAAAATGGCCAAATAAATAAATAAAGAGAGAGATTATATGGCCAAAATGATGGGTGTGAGTTCCTTGTTTAGGTCTTATTATAGTTCAAGGATGACTAGATATCATTCCCTTGATTATATTATGTTATATAAAACCCCATCTTCCAAGTGGAAGTGAGAGACTCCTTTGCTGGCTTTAAAGAAGCTGTCATGTTTGTCAAGGAATTGTGGGGGTGACAGCCAAAAAAGAGGGGTCCTCAGTGCTACAACTGCAAGGAGATGAATTCTGCCAACAACTTGAGGGACCCTGGAAGTGGATCTTTCCCCAGTTGAGCCTCTGATGAAACTTTAGCTCAGCCAACATCTAGACCGAAGTCTAGTGAGACCTTGAGCAGACAACCCAATCAAGCTATAACCCAGACTCCTGACCCATGGCACTGAGAGATAATACGTGCTAAACTTGTAGCAACCTAAATTAAGTTCCTCAAATCCCTGAGGAATCTGTTCCTCAGTATAAAGAACTAATACAGTACCTATTCAATCCATCACCCAAGCGTTTTGATTTCTTCACTAAATAATAATAATTTTGAAAATATCCAAGTCTCTCTATCTCCACTAATCCACCCAAAACAAACTGTCATCATCTCCTACACAGGCAAATAGAATAGCCTCCTGATCTGCCCTGAACATTTGCCCTTCCTATCAGAAATAGGCCAAGGAATGGGAGCATCCCTAGCAAGTAAATAATTTGGCATTCCTCCAAATCAATATTTATTCAGCAGAGATGAGGAGAAAGTGTCTATAATAAAAGTGGTGCACCTCTCTTTTTATGCCAAAATAAGAGGTTCAATGCATGTGACTTTCCAAAGCAGGCAAACTTTTGGGATGCACATTGAACTACGCAAAATCCAAATGACAAAATCAATCACTAACTTCCTGTAAATAGCACAACCCATTGCATTAGTCATATTCAGACTTTCAGCTGATAGCTGAAATGACAGCACTTGGTTGACTCATCTCAGGTTTAGAGATACAGCTTGTATGTGTCTGTCACAAGTTTTTAATTTTTTTAATTTATTTATTTTTTAAAGATTTTATTTATGTATCTTCAGAGGAGAAGGGAAGGAGATAGGGAGAGAAATATCAATGTGTGGTTGCCTTTCATGCGTCCCTTGCCGGGAACTGGCCTGCAACCCAGGCATGTGCCCCAACTGGGAATCGAACTGCGATCCTTTGGTTCGCAGGCTCGCACTCAATCCACTGAGCTACACCAGCCAGGGCCACAAGTTTTTAATTTTTTTGTATGTATTGTTGTTCAGTTACAGTTGTCCTGCCTTTCCCCTACCTCATCGCCCCACCCCCGCTCCCACAGTCAATCCCCCTCATTGTCCGTGCCCATGAATCTTCTATTCACGTTCCTTTGCTTGCCCCTATCCCTTCTTACCCCCCTTATCCCCCTCCCCCTGCCCCTCTGGCCACTGTCTGTTTGTTCTTTATTTCCATGTCTCTGGTTCTATTTTGCTCATCTGTTTTGCTGATTAGGTTCCACTTACAGATGAGATCATATGGTATTTGTCTTTTTCCTCCTGGCTTATTTCTCTTAGCACAATGCTCTCCAGGTCCACCCATGCTATTGCAAAGGATAAGTTTTCTTTCCTTTTTATGGCCAAGTAATATTTCATTGTGTACCACAGCTTAAGGCTAGTGGAATTTTGACAAAGTGTGCCTTGAATCTATAAATGCTTTGGGGAAGATTGCCATCTTAACAATATTGGGTCTTCCAATTCATGACCATGGAATGTCTTTCCATTAATTTAGGTCTTCTTTAATTTCTTTTAGCAATGATTTGTGGTTTTTAGTATACAAGTTTTTCACCTCCTTGGTTATACTTATTCCTAGGCAATTTATTCTTTTAGATGCTATTATAAATGGAATTGTTTGCTTCCTTCCTTTTCAGATTCCTAAAACTTTGCTGAATTCATTTATTAGCTCTAGCAGTTTTTTTGTGAATTCTATGGGATTTTCTTTACACTGAATTATGTCATCTGCAAATAGAGATACAGGATTTGAATTCTTGTGTTCCAATTTGGATGTCTCCTACTTATTTTTGTTGCCTAATTGCTCTGGCTAGGACTTCCAGCATAATGGCAAATTTGTGAAAGCAAACATCTTTGTCTTTCTGCTCTGAAAAGGAAAGCTTCCAGTCCTTCACCATGGAGTATGATGTTAATTGTGAGAGTTTTTTAAAATAAATGTGCACTACCATGTTAAGGAAATTCCCTTTTATTTCTAATTTTCTGAGTATTTTTTATTATGAAAGGGTACTGAATTTTGCCAAATGCCTTTTCTGCATCTACTGAGATGGTTTTTTTCCTTCATTAGGTTAATGTGATATATTACATTTATTGATTTTCTTATATTGAACACACCTGCATTCCTGGGATAAATCTCACTTGGTCATGGTATATAATCTTTTTTTTTTTTTTAAGAGAGAGGGGAGGAAAGGAAGGAGAAGGAAGAGAGAAAGGTCAATGTGAAAGAGATAGATATATCGATCTGTTGCCTCTCACACGCCCCCAGCTGGAGACCTGACCTGCAACCCAGACATGTACCCTGACTGGGAATTGAACCAGCAACCTTTTGGTTCACAGGCCAGCACTCAATCCACTGAGCCACACCAGCCAGGGCAAATCTTTTTAATGTGCTGTTGAGTTTTGTTTGCTAATATTTTGTTGCGGATTTTTGTACCTATATTCATAAAAAATAATGATCTGTAGTTCACTTGCCTTGTGGTATCTTCATCTGGCTTTGGTATGGGGATAACACTGGCTGCGTAGAGAGTGTTAGGAAGTTTTCCTTCCTCTTCTGTTTCTTGAAAGAGTTTGAGTAGGGTTGGTATTACTTCTTTAAATGTTTGGCAGAATTTACCAATGAAGCCATCTGGTCCTAAGCTTTTCTTTCTTGAGAGGTTTTTGATTACTGATTCAATATCTTTATTTGTTATAGGTCTGTTGATATTTTCTACTCCTGAGTGAGTTTTGATAATTTATGTCTTTCTAGAATTTGTCATTTCATTATTTAATTTGTTGGCATACACTTGTTCATAGTATTCTCTTATAATTCTTTTAATTTCTGTAAGGTCCCAATTTTCATTTCTGATTTTAGTTTGCATCTTCTCTTTTTTTGTCTCAATCAAGCTAAAAGCTTGTCAATTTTGTAATCTCTTCAAAGAAAAAAAAACTTTCTTTTTATTTCACTGGTTTCCTCTATTGCTTTTCCATTCTCTGTTTTATTTATCTATGCTCTAACATTTATAACTTCCTTCCTTTTTCCAGGTTTGGATTTAGTTTGCTCTTCTGTTTCTAGTTCCTTAAGGTGTAAAGTTAGAGTTTTGATTTGAGATCTTTCTTCTTTTTTTAACATAGACATTTACAACTATAAATTTTCCTCTGAGCACTGCTTTTGCTGCATCCCATAAGTTCTGGTATATTGTATTTTCATTTTTATTCATCTCAAAGCACTTTCTAATTTATCTTCTTTGATGTATTGGTTGTTTAAAAGTATGTTGTTCAATATCCATGCATTTGTAAATTTTCCCATTTTCCTTCTGTTTTTAATCTCTAGCTTCATTCTCTAATGGTTGAAGAAAATGTTTTGTATGATTTCAATATTTTAAAATTTGCTGAGATATTTTAATGACCCGACACATGGCCTATCATGGAGAAAGTTTCATGTACACTTGAGAAGAATGTATACCCTGCTGTTATTGGGTGTGGTGTTCTAAATATGTATGTTAGTTTTCATTGGTCTATAGTGATCTTCAAGTCTTATTTTTTCCTTATTAATCTTCTGTCTAGATATTTAATCCATTAATGAAAGTGGGATACTGAAATCCAACTCCAACTATTATTATACAACTGTGTATTTCTCCCTTTAATTCTATCAATATCTGCTCCATGTAGTCAGGGGCTCTGTTGTTTGGTTTGCACATGTTTACAATTATTATATCTTATTGATAAATTGGCCCTTTTATCAGTAGATAATGGGAATAAAAAATAAGAAGACCTAAACTTAAAATGGTTGAAAATGATGACAAGGAAATATCTCAGAAAACAAACAGAAAAGCAAACAAACAATGGGTACAGAGTTTCAGTTTTTCAAGATGAGAGTTCTTGAGATTGGTTGTACAATAATGTGAATATACTTAACTCCACTGAACTTTACACTCACAAATGGTTAAGATGATCAATTTTATGTTATGTATATTTTATCACTAATAAAAATAAAAATAAAACAAACAAAACCACCCAAAGAAACAGTAATTAGAAAATTAAAGGATCAATCCAGAAATCTAACTTCTAAATACAGATGCTCCTCAACTTACAATAGGGTTAAACCAAATCAATCCATCATATTGAAAATGCATACGGCCCTGGCCAGGTGGCTCAGTTGGTTGGAGTGTCATCCTGTGCACCAAAAGGCTGTGGGTTTTATTGCCAGTCAGGGCACATACTTAGGTCCAGGTTCAATCCCTGGTCGGGGCATGTAAGGGAGGCAGCTGATCCATGTTTCTCCCTCACATCAATGTTTTTTTCTCTCTCCCTGCCTCTCTCTCTAAAATCTATATTGAAAAATATCCTCAGGTAAGGATTAAAAATAATAGAAAATTAAAAATTGCATTCAATACTATACTGTAGAGTGGTATCAGTTGTTTACCCTTTGATCAGGTGGCTAACTGGGAGCTTTAGCTTACTGCCTCTGCCAAGCATCATAAAAGAGTATCTTATTCCATATCAATAGCCCAGGAAAAGATCAAAATCCAAAATTTGAAGTGCAATTCCTACTAAATGTGGATTGCTTTCACACCATCATGAAGTTGAAAAATTGTAAGTCGAACCATGATAAATCAGGGACCATCTGGAATAGGAATTCTGGGGGGGGAAAAAAGAAAAAGAAAAAGAAAATAGAGGGGAAAAAAATTATCAAGGAAATAATCAAAGAAAATTTCCCCCAGAACTGAAGTACATGAGTTTCCATTTTGAATGAGTGCTCAGCACAAAAAAAAAATGAGAGTCACAGGAAAGTACATCACTATAAAATTTCCAACCAATAGCCTAGAGAGAAAATCCTAATGCATCCAGACACAGGGAAGATATAACATACAAAGGATCAGGGATATGAATAGAATTCAGACTTTTTAAGTAACAACCCTGAAAGGTAGAAGACAATGGAATAAATAACACTTTCAAAATTGTAAGAGAAAATTTTTATTTTCAAACTTGAATCCAGTAACCAGCCCGACTAACAAATCAAATTTTAGAATAGAATTAAAATATTATAAAATAGGCAAAGATTCTAGCAACATATTCCCTGTCATCGTTAGGAAGTTACTAGAGGAGGTGCTTTAGCAAAACCAGGAAGAGAAAGACATGGAAGGTAGGAAATGGGAAAACCCAGTCCAGAACAGTAATGAAGGAAAATCCCAAAATGATAACTGTATCACAAGTCTAGAGAGCAGTCCGTCCAGACTGAAACAAGAGAAAGGAAGTTCCTGGGATGAAGGCTCTACTGGAAAGTGGAACTTGTGTATTTGATTATATGGAAAATGTTACTAGACTTTTTGATAGAGTCTTAGAGCACTCTTGGTGGTTGAGAGGCAGCCAACTGTAGATTATACTGAAAATTGACAAGTGAAAGAAAAAAAGTAATAATTAACGCTAAGAAAAATGAGGGGTTGTGTAAGCAAGAAGGCATGGTTGTAGTCCACTTCTTGGCTCATTGGTAAAATATTTGCACACATAATAATTTAAATTCTGATTATTGATTTAACCAAAAACTGTTATATAACTATGTGGGGGTTGGGGACCAAAGCGATAGAGTTGTGCTCTTATCTGCCATGTCAGGAAGTCAACAGATAATCCTTAAAATTAACAAATCAAGAATTTAGTCATCAAGCATTTATTTAGATATGCGGATCTAATCCGAATAAATATGCGTAAGAGTTGAGGATATTGTTTCTAAAGAGTTGGTCAGGGAACTGCTTTCCTCATTACAAGGCTTTAGAATATGTATATATTTTAAAAACATGTATATGCATGGTTTTAGTTCAATAAACAAGTCAAAACGTTAGCATATAGTTTGGGGGGATCTGCAATGTCTTGAAGTATACCCATGGCCGTTAAGCAAGAAAATCTTTTTTAAAGGGCTGTATGGGCCTAAGGACGCGTGATAGCTTTGTTTGTTGATTTTTTTTGGATCCAAATCCCCCTTCCTGCCCAAGAGCATTTAGCAGAAAATAAAACATCTAAGTTTGTTGAATTCTCCCTGGAGAAGGCACACAGACAGAAGGTGCAGATGAAGCACAAAACTGAGTTCAGATTCCACCGTGGGTGAGTGAAGAGGATGTGTGGCAGAAGTACTGGAAGGTGAGTGTTTCCAAGGCAAAGATAATCCTGTTCGAGCTGCGGAGGCAACTCCCAAGACTCAGAGTTGGAGGCGTGATAGAAACCCAAGGAAGCCCATCCAAGTTGCCTTTTCACCCAGATGACTTCTCATTTCTTTCCTTCATTGTCCTTTAAACAATTTGTAGTTATATAATTGAGGGTTTATTTATTGTCTGTTTTTTCCTTTACCAGACTATAAATTAGCTCCACTAGGGGAGGACCTTGTCTAGTTCATTCACCAGCGTATCCCCGGCAAAGGCAGGAGCCCACTAAAATAATCGTTTGAGAAATGTATGATGGTGCCACTGGACAATCATTACGGACGTAAGGAACATACAGACATAAGGAACACACAAAAACAAGCTAAGAGCAAAGAAGCCGGCTGGTAGATGACAAGGACAAGCTATCTGCGAGGTCTCTGAAATGACAAGACGGGAAGGGTGGAGCTGGACCTCTGAGACCAGCGAGCGGGAGGGAGAGGTGGGACACTGTGGCGGTCCTCCGGAAACCACAGCGGATTTGCGGGACTTGTTACAGGGGTAGAACTCGAAGGGGTCTGTAGGATACTGGAGGCAGGAGGGCAGCACCGCGCATGCGCAAGCAGAGCCTCCGTTCCCCCCCACGGCGCGCGCACCTGCGCGCGTGCACGAGGGGTCGGAGCGGAAATGGCGCCGCAGGGCCGCGCGTCCGGGAGGCGAGCGGAAGTGGGTGTGAGAGCGGAAGTGGCCGGCAAGAGCCGGGGGCTGGGCGGGGACCGGTCTTGTGGGTGAGGCGGCAGCAGCGGCAGAGGCGGCGGCGGCTCGGCAGGCGGGTTCAGGCTTCTGGGGCCAGGTCGGTCGAGTGGGTGGGTGTCTCCACAGTCAGTCCGTGCGCTAGCCACTGCGTGCGTCTTCCCCTTCCCCCCACCCCGATCCCTCTCCCCTTCTTCCCTAACCTACTACCCCACCCAGCCCCCCTCCTCAGGGGGCAGCGGGGCCGTTCCCTGCGTCCTTCCCTCTCTTGCCCACCCTCACCCGCCCTTGTTTCTCCTTTCCCTGCCCGGGGCAGCCGCCGCCATGATCCTGCTGGAGGTGAATAACCGCATCATCGAGGAGACGCTCGCGCTCAAGTTCGAGAACGCGGCCGCCGGGTGAGCTCGCGCCCGGGGCCGGAGGGTTGCGGAGGAGGCGGGGTTGACCCTTCCTAATCCACAGTGTTACAACCCCCCCAGACATGGAGGAGAGAGATGGGGGACCTGGCCGGGTGTAGGGACTGCCCCGGCGGAGTAGACGTGGGAGGTGACTGGGTGCGGTGGGGTGAGGGGCAGAGATGCGCGGGGAGAGGCTCAGAGGAGGGATGCGGAAGCAGTGAGTGGACAGGAGTGCGCGTGCTAAAGGGCAGGAGACCTGTGGAACGTGAGCGCAGCTTGGGCCGAACTCTCACAGGAGGATCTCATTGCCCTCTGTAGCAAGCATGGGACCACTTCCGTCCGTATTCCCCGTCATTGTTAACCCGAAGACAGCCCGTTTGGATTGTGTCGGAAGGAGTTTTCAGGGATTCCCAGGGCTGGAGGAGGGAAGAAGACGCAGGCCCAGGTCTTTACCAGCCTTCTCGTTCACCACCCCCAGCTCCTCATCCAAGGGAGCAGGAGGCAAGACTGAAAGCAGACCCAGTCTTGCTGCCGGAAAAACGCGATCTCTCCGGTTTCCCTTCCCTGAACCCTACTGTGAGAGATTTCTCAAGCAGAGCTGATAGCCTCCCCATCCACACCCCTTCCTTATCTCCCTTCTGGGGTTCTCTTTTCCCCACCCACTAGCTTTATCTGATTATCTTTTAGGTTCCAGTACCAGCCCCCTGGTCTGTGATTTTTTTCTTTGGTCTTCCTGGCTCAGGTACAACTTGAAAGCCCCCAGAGTATACGAAAGGTCTTAGATAACCTTTTTTTACCATTAGCCTTTTTATAGGTGGGTTTAGGACACATTTCCAAGGCAGCCTTCTTTGTCAGGCACAGGAATCGGCAAAAGACAGTCTCCTCCCCTAAGGCTGCTTTGCTTTTAAAACATGAGCCAGGGAATTTTGACTTCTAATTCTTGGTACCCTGCGGTTAGTCCCTTTGCTTCGTTTCCCCATCTATGAGGATGGGGTTTTTACGTTTTGGTTGCACAGTTGAGGAAATAAGTGCACACTGTTTCTGGTGAGCTGGGAACTAGTAATAGGAAAATAGGTTCTTGGAGATCCATAGATGGGAGAGGATTAGTGGAAGGGAAATTCTAACTCATCATATGAACTTGTGGCTTGGAGACATTAAAAAAAAAATTCTGACCACTGCTTAAACTGCGTAAATTGGCTATATTGTGTCTCCTATCTGTTATAAGGCCACAGATTTTATCTGTAAAACAAAGCATGACTTTCCTGAAAGTAATGCGTGCTGTGCAGCTATTGTTTCCTGCCAGGGTGCAGTGCTTATGTTTTAGCTAACTTCTTGTCTTAAGCCTCCACTTACCAGTTCCTTTGCATTTTAAATGTTCAAGTGAATCAGCTCAGTCTTATTTTGGGAGATTGATGTCTACTTTGTGAGCAAGTGTAGCACATAAGAGGAAGTTAATTAACTTCTGTATTTTCACAGCTGATCTTAAGTGCATTCTCAAGTCCAGACTAGTAAAGAAACTAGACCTGGGCGGTTATAAGCTGATCTACAAGATAAATGCCCATGCATTTTCAAGTAGAAGCATGCCTTGTAGTGTGGGAATCCCTTCACATCTATTTGTGTTACTGACTTGTGATTACAACATGTAGCCCATTATCCAGAACTTCAGCTCAGTTCTTTTTAGAGGAATTAAAGTAGTCACTCAAGTCTGGAAGGTATAAGTTGGAACTTCTAGGATGTTTCTTAAGAAGTCTGCCTTGTAGCAATGTCAGACGTTGGGGCAGGGCAGCAAAGTCTGGCTTTTATTCTGGCCCATCTTCCCTTTGGAATGTGATTTTAAATAAGTGGCCTCAAAATATTATTCTGCTGCAGAGCAATTTGAAAACGTTTGAAAAGAGACCATGATATCCAGCCCGTGAGGTAGGGCTTTCCTGGGATTGCATATATGACACCCAGCAGAATCCTGCTTCTAAACCCTAGTGTGAATTTCCAGGCATACCAGTAAGGTGAGGTGCAAAGTGGAGTACTGGTCAAGGCTCATGCCTAGGGCAGAACATCCAGCAAAGGATAGCTAGTGTGGTCATCGTAAACATTTGTGGGATTCCGCCAGTGCTTGGCACTAGCAGGAACAGAAAAGGGGGACCTTTCTGAGAGCCTTTTGGCAAAGTTAGCTGAGGGGTGAGACACATTGGGGTGAAGATCAGAGAAGGATGTTAAGGAAAGGGAGTAGTAACCTGGGAGAAAAACCCTGGAGATTTGAAAGGCTTTGCCTGTGGACCATGCTGCAGAGGTCGGCTCTACAATGCTTTACACTTCTCAGAGCAAACCAGTTGGGGAGATTATGATTCAGAGCCACCCTTTCCGGAGTGAGTCTTCCAACTCTGCAATGTCATATGTGAGAGCCAGTGGCTACATGTGGCTAGTTAAGTTTTAAATATAAGAATTAAAATGAAGTAAAATTAAACTAAGTCCCTCGCACTAGTCACAGTTCTGGTGCTCCGCTGCCACACGTGCTAGTAGCTGCCATATTTGGACAGCACACATGACACATTTCCATTATTGCAGAATGTTCTAGTGGACAGCACTTGTGCAGCCGCCGAAAATGTGAGTGTGAGATAGTCTTAAAACACTTCTGTGGCACAGACTTCAGAACACAGTTGCAGTGGCTTTCCTTTTAAATTTGATCTTTTTTTAAATGCTGCATCTCAAGTCATCCTGTTGTGTCTTCTAGCCTGTGGCATCCTACTAAAAAACTAAACTTCCTTTGGGTAAAGCAGTTTTGTCTCTCATCTAAACTGTTGAAGAATACATTTGGTCATGATAATAGTTTAATTTGAAGGCAGTTCCAACAAAGCCTAAGAATCATTCCAAACAAATTGCTTTTTGTTTTTTCCTACCACACTCCTAGGAGAATGGCTTTGGAATGATGCATATATCCTCACAAAATGATAATTATTGGTAAATTGTTTTCCCAGTAGCCTACAAACTAAGAAAATGTGACTGACTAAAAAGCCATACTCAGCACTGCAAATAACCTCATATGCAGGTCTTGTCAACAGCAGTGCCCTTTCATTTAGGAATTCTTGCCCAGACCCCCAATTAAAGCCAAAGTAATCTGGCCAATTAATTTAATTCTTTTGTTACTGTGTACTCACCAAGAACCTTTTCAGCCTTAGAAGCTAGACTGTCGACTTAGCTGAGGAGGGAGGAGTCTGGAGTCTAAGATTGACAAAATGCTGTCACATACAAATTGCTGTTGATTTTAAGTGCATGCTCACTCCTTGCCACAGCTGTGCATATCGTGGGGCGCTTTCGTTCTGTGAGGGGGAGTGAAGCTCAGTAAGCAAGCAGTGCCATTTGGGGTGGGTGAGGACTGTGGGAGGAGAAATTTGAGAAAGGAATAAATTAAATCTTGCTGATACCTCGTTCTCATTGCCAAATATGCTGCATACGTCCTCAGAGAGACAGGCTGGTTTGAAGTGACTTGGAATTAGGACATTATTTAAGCGTTTAGAAGAACTAGAATGTAGTGGCTGACTGGCTAAGACAATCTGTTTGGCCTTTCACAGGTCATTATAGTTACACACTTTGCTGCCTGTCCTCTGGCTTCCTTGAGACTGCTTTGTGCGTGAAGCCCCAGAGCTACACTCCACTGACTAATGACTCCTTCAGGGCAGGGTTTATTGTTTTTCGTCATCTCCCCTATGCCCCCATCCTCCTGTGGGGGGGGGGGCGGTGGGTGGATGGATGGACAGACAGACAGGTAGGTAAGTAGGTAGTCGATGCAGTAAATATTTTCCTGAAGGAGTGGATGAAGCCAGCTAGAATGGTTCTTAGTTTATTTAGGACTTTTGCTTTTCTAACATTATCTGAATTGCTTTTTAGGTCCTCTTCATATTTTGAAATACGGCTTTAGCAGAGACTAAGACCACCTCTTATCTAATATGATCCATTTCTGTAGGCTTTACTCAAAAAGCATGATGGGGGACTTATAGAGGGAAATGATCAAAAACTTTTATAGTAAGATAAAGGTTTTCAGTAATGCCTCTAATTCAGCTTATGGAAAGGATAACCAGAAGAGGGACTTAAGTGCCCAAAGGGAATTGGATACATTTGGGAGTAAAAACTCAAAGGAATAGATGATACTGCTGCCAAGGTTTTCTTAATTGACTTAGTAGTGAGAGGAGGTCTTGAAACCCAGCTGAATGATTTAATATGTTTTAGCATCTTGTGCTGTCCAGTCAGTAACCCTGAGGACTTCTTCAGCTGGCTCATTCTAGCTCTGGACATAATGAAGTCCGACACCAGTGGGGGCGCTCCTTGCACTGTGGATCCATTGCTGATTCCGGGAATTAACACAGTCCCAAAACCTCTCCCTGCTGTGGCTTCAGAGTCTGGTTTCCTCAGACATCACTTAGAGGAAAAGCTAATGTATTGATCACTTTCTGTGAACCAAGCACTTTGCTATAAGCTTTAACATGGCATCATTTGATGTCAAATATGCGCTTAGGACAGATAGCAGTTGCCGTTTACAGTGGAGAAAACTAGGGCTCATGGGAGTTGGGGGGGAGCAGGCACATGTACTAAGCACTGTGCAGGTGCACCCCGCACTAGTGATCCCTGACCTTCTTTATGATGTGTCACAGGCAGAATGGTGCGTTTAGATAAATGGTCTGGCCTTAAGGTCCTGCAGCTGGCCTGCCCTGCGCACTATGGGGATCACTATCTCAGCATATCTATTAACTTAGATGTAAAACTGACCAGGAAACTTTGCTGTCTGCATATTACCTCAGTTAGTCTTCACAACAACCTTGTGAATCTCCATTTTCTAGAAAAGGAGCCTGGGCTCAGCGATATTTGAGTAGCATTGCCTGTGGTTACATAGCCAGTAGGTGATAGAACTTGTGTTGAACAGTCAGCTCTAAGGAACTTGCTTTTTCTGTGATTAAACTCACCCCCACTATGAAATTTCAGCAGATGGTAAAACAGAAAATAACCATTATTTTTTTTCTGCCTGTTAAGGGGCACACTTTTCCCCAGACCAATCTTACACCCCTCTGCTCCGTGATTAAGTCACGCGAGTAAACAACAAACACCTGGTCTTGGAATTGAGACTCGACCCTGTTACAGGGTGTTTCATACTTGGTACGGCCTCCTTGTTGGAACCCAGAGTTCTCGGACCTCTGACTCCTATCAGAAAGACTCTTTTGGCCTAATGCTCTCTCTGTAGCCTGTCTCCTCTGCAACCTTTTCTGCAGCCATAAATAGTAAACTAAAATATTAATGGTGGTGATTTGACAAATATTCTCAAATCAGGCAGCAAACCATTTAGCACGGATCTTAGTGTCTTCTCCCCCTGGAGATCGGTGCTCAGGGAGCTTCACGGACTGGAGCAAAATTTCAGAGTCAAAATGTTTATAACTTGGGACCCTAAGGTGATTTATTTCTGGTTGATTCTTCTCAGTCTGTTGATGAAGTGGAAGATTGAGGAACTTGGTTCTTCATTGGCTGAGTTAAAGCCTAAAGGTTAAAAAAAAAAAAAAAAAAAGTCCACCACCTACTGCATAATGCAGCGTGGGCTTTATAAACCCTCCACCCCTTCAGCCAGCCTTCCCTAGGAAAGCACGGTTCGGTGCTCTCTCCTGTCATGCAGCCTCTTAATATCTCATTCAAAGGGGCCATGGATTAATGTTTGCACTTCTGTCTTCTTTGCTCTTCTTTTCTTTTTTTAAGATTTTATTTGTTTATTTTTATTTGTTTGGTTTTTTTTGGGGGGGAGGGAGAGAGAAACATCGATTGGTTGCCTCTCGCACACACCACACCTGGGGACCAGCCCACAACCCATTCTTGGCTGACCAGGTGTCAACTGGCAACCTTTCGCTTTGTGGGATGACACTCAGCCTACTGAGATAGCTGGTCAGGGCTGCTCAGAGGTGAGGAATGGTTGTTGGCCATTTCTTGCCTTTGCCAGTGTTTCAAATGAAAGATCAGAAGCAATTTAAATTTTCATCCAGTTTTTTTCATCACGTTCTGAACTCAGTGTTTTTTTATAAACCCACTTGATGTTTGCATTCTTGAAGGCACCCAAGTTCATGTCCTAAGTCACATGGATGGCTTTGAAGAAGCAAGGTGGAAGTTTGTATGTGATATGTATGGGTCGATTTTCCAGCAGGGCTAACCTGTGCTCAGTAGGAGCCAGTTTCCTTGAAAGGTGGTGTTGAGCCTGTGCAGCAGCTTTTTTAAACAGTAATAAACCATGTTACATATTCTGTTATTTCCCAGCAACCCTGGAGGGCAACTCTGTCTTGGGTCCTTTTACAGGTGAGGGAGCAATGAGGTCTTAAACAAGTTAGGCAAGAATGAATGTGAAAATGTACCTATCTTGCCTACTGGCTCATAAAACAAGGTGGAATTATTTTGAGTTAGTGGTAGCTAGCTGATAAAACAGTTTTCACTTTCCTACCATTGGGCTTTGAGAAGTGGGGAAAGCATGTAAAGTAGCTTTTCTCTGGGGGTTAATTGACCATTTATTTTTTATAACTAGGATGTTTGTCATCCTTCTAGATAATAACTCAGTATTGTCAAATAGAAATCCATGTGCCAGGCTAAACTGGGAAGTACACAGCAAGTGTGAGGCTGCCGTTGCCTTCCGTGATAGGTTCTTTCGTGCGTGTGTGTGTTTCTCTCTCTCTCTCTCTCTCTCTCTCTCTCTCTCTCTCTCTCTCTCTCTCTCTCAGATTTTATTTATTTTTAGAGGGGGGGGAAGGGAGGAGAAAGGGAGAGAAACATCAGTGTGTGGTTGCCTCTCCCACGCCCCCTACTGGGGACCTGGCCCACAACCCAAGCATAATCCTTGACTGGGAATCGAACCAGGACCCTTCGGTTTCCTGGCCAGCACTCACTCTACTGAGCCACACCATCCAGGGCTCATAGCTCTTCTCTTGTTTTTCTTTAGCAGTTCTGAGGTAAGTAGGAGTACTTGTGTTCTCCTATTTTATTGATGGGTAGGTCAGAAAATAAAGATGTGTGGGTATTAATTTGTCTGAAAACATGGTCCGGATGAGAAAGCTGGAAAACAGGTGTTTTGATTCTCCTTAGTGGTTTTACAATGTTGTTTTGTGCTACACTTTCTGTGGAGGTACAGCACTGGAATTACAAAACAATACTAGGGTAGAACTGGTCATAGATGGCTTCGTGAAGAGTAGTGAGTACTTTGGTGATGTAAAGGGAAAGGAAAGATGTGTAGGAATACTTACAGATTGTGTTTGAAGTGGAATAGAACGTTCTGCTTTGCTTTATGGCCTGAAATCATCCTTTTACTTTAAATAAATTAAAAGCATCCTGTATTCTATTTAGCAGTTTTCCTGCTGAATGCACTACCTCTATCTCTACTGTCCTGTGGGGGACGGTAGAGCCCAAAAGATGATTTCTTGTGGTTCACATAAACAAACGTGTGTATCCTGGTCTTAATGAGTTCAAAGTTGAAGGTGAGCACCCACCACAGCAGAGATTCCACATCAGCTGGAGAACAAAAGCTATATCCGTCTTGCTTCCTTTTCTTATCCTCCACCTTAAGTAAATCCAGCAGTTGAGGTTCATGAGAAAATGGATTGCACATTCAGATGGTCAGTAAGCATGATACAGAGCTGTCTCATCTTAAATAAAGCTCAGGAGCCTTTGCAGGTCCCCTTGAAGGCAAACATCAATGCAGTTATCTTAACTAAGGGACTTTTGTTTTGCAGAAACAAACCAGAAGCAGTAGAAGTAACATTTGCAGGTAACTGTCTTTTCTTTATCTCAATCCTTTAAAGCAGCAGTTTTCACCCGGTGTGCCGCAAGAATTTTTAAACATGTAGTAGCTGACTATTTAGTCAGGACACTGGCCTCTTTTCCCTTAATTAGATTGTCAAATTTAAATTTAAAAAAAGAGAGAGACAATACAACAGTAGCTGTCCGGTGTGAATGAATCAAAATTACACTTAAGTCTTGTTTATATTCTAGAGATACATTCTAAAATATTTTTGGTGTGATGTCTGGGATTTGGTTTAGAATAAATCATCGTGGGGGGTGTCTAAATGAAACAAGATTGGCCATGTGTTAATAATTGTGGGAGCCATATTATAGAGACAGGGCTTCATTATACTGCTCTTTTTACTTTTATGCATATTTAAAATACATCACAAAAAAAGTTTTTAAAATTTTTCCCAGCACTTAGCTGTGATTAAGGTAAGACTAGCTTTGTAATTTTAGAAAAAAGCAAAGACATAGGTACTTAACAATTTTATCCCAGTGTTTCTGCTGACTGCCCACATGGATTTAAAATAAATGCTGTCTTATTTATATGCCTTCTTATACGGGGGACTTTCTTGTGACCTGCAACACATAGGTGCTTTGAGATTTTATTCCCCATTCCCAAATTAAGCAATCTTATTCACTTTACTCACAGATTTTGATGGAGTCCTCTATCATATTTCAAACCCTAATGGAGATAAAACAAAAGTGATGGTCAGTATTTCTTTGAAATTCTACAAGGAACTTCAGGCACATGGTGCTGATGAGGTAAGTTCCACATCATTTTTCATTGGGACTCTTGTTTCCTCCTCAGCTTTTAGTGACAACTCCCCACTCAGAGAAGGTCTATGACACTGAGCCCCTGCCACTGGAACTGCTTGCAACCCTGGACAGCTTGCTTACCAAGCCAGGGGCTCTTGACTCCCATTTCCCATGATGATGTAAAAAGAATGTTTCCCAGAAAAGGTTTTAAAGTAATTTTTCATTCTGAAAATTTAGGCACAGATCTTCCCTTTAGATTTTTAAATGTTCTTTAGAGCTGGCCTCTTTCAGTATATCTCTTCTTTCTTATGTCTGCCTTAGGAGACATAAGAAAGGATGTCCATGCGTTGTGAAACTTTTGGTGGCCATGCCTTATTCGCTGGCTTTTTTTGATAGTTAAAGTAGCAGGTTTGGTTCCTGTTGAACTATATTTGCTCTGGGGAGAGCCATTTATGGAAGAAAGAAAGTGCTATTACACCAGTGTGCGCACATTGTGGTTGGGTCTCAAAGCAGGAAGTATGACTCAGTTCCTGAATCAGTTTTCAAATATCTTTTCATTTAACAAGCTAGGTTCTCCTTAATCTGGTGAATGAAGATACTGCCATTTCTATTTTCTTTCTGATTAAAAGTAGTAGCTTTTGATTATTTAAAAATTGTGTAATGAAAAGCTGTTTGCAAAAAATGTGATCAAAATCTTGGTAATTTGGGGGTTTAAAAATTAAATTGGCCCTGGCTGGTGTGGTTCAGTGTATTGAACACCAGCCTGCAAACTAAAGGCTCACCAGTTCGATTCCCAGTCAGGGCACATTTCCTGGGTTGCAGGCCAGGTTCTCGGTTGGGGGCATGTGAGGGGCAACCGATAGAGGTTTCTCTTGCATATCAATGTTTCTCTCCCTCTCTTTCTCCCTCCCTTCCCCTCTCCCTACAAATAAATCTTTTTTTTTTTTTTTTTTTTTAACCCTCAAGATTATATGTTAACCAAACAATAACAAGAGCCATAGGCAGTCACACCTCCCTTGGTTATTTGTATGCATTCGATTTGCCCCATAAATTCAAGGGAAGAGTCAAAACCTTTTCTGATTTGCCTCTTAAGTTCAAAGGAAGAAGAAATGTTTAGAGAATTTGTATTCACAGTTATTTTACCTAGAAAACAAGCTTCAGGAGAAAGATCTTCTCATATAAAGCATGTAGAGGATTATATTATTATATAAAAGATAGCTAATTCTTCTCTTTATCAGATAAAGAGCAAGAAGAAATAAGTGGCCGTTAAGGTGGCCCTGCTTTAGATTAACTATAAAATAACTACCTGAAAAGAATTGTTAAACAATTGAACAGACAACCCAACTGTGTGATAAATCTCTGAAGGCAATCCTCTGTGAAGATCTAGGTGCAATAATAATTTTGGGAAGAAAAGAAAATGTTCATTGAGTTGGATTTCTTAACTTTCCTCTGCAGTCTGCTCTCCTTATAATGGAACTCCAGAACACATTGCTATTCTTACAGCTACCACAAGGGTCAAAGAACCAGCCCCACCCACTCAAGTGGGTGGAGTAAGTAACACTCAGTATTGGAGCAGAGTGCACCGTGAATGGCTCCCTGGGTTGGTTAAACAGTGACCAGCCTGTGATAACCACAGGAATCTTGTTACTTTGTCGCAGGCCCTTTTCAAGGCAGAAAACCTCAGCCACTAGGGTAGGAAGGTCTGATGGGGATGATTGATAGGTTGCCTACACCCATCTCCCGGTGTCAGGTTGGAAGAGTGGGCACAAATTGAAAAGTGAATCATGGTTAAAAGTGCAAGTGAAGTAAACAGGGGAGCGTTGGCTGGTTTGGCCAAGGGAAGGGAGCAGAGGAGTTGAACATGGTATAAATTTGGCTCTGAGAGCTTCTTAGATCTCAGAATATTAACTTAGTAACCTTGGAATTAAACTAAATCTTAGGAGCTACAGTTTCTCCCATGTCTGATCTCCCCTTCTTCCAAATACCAGTAGTGCACAGGGAACAGAATTGTTCCTCAGAGGCAGGGTGCCTAGTTAAGATTCTTAAAGGGTGTGCATGTTACTGCCTGCCCCCCCACTCTTTAGGAGAAGTGGTATATAAGACACCTGGAGGTCAGAACTTTCTGCCACCAATAAACTCTGTGACTGTGAACCTCTCCCCTTCAGTTCCTCTTCCGTGCAAAACACACCTCACAGTGGCTCTATGGTCACCAGATAGGAACTATATGGCATTTATCCTTTGCCTTTATACAAACGGATGTGATCGCTGATTCATGTTTTGAAGTCCACTCTGTTATCTGAGTTTTGCAGGTGAGAATTTCTTCTAGCCAAAGGGAAATGGTTAAATATGTGGAATATTAAAGAATACTTAAGAATGGGGCATGGGGAACCTAACCATGTGATAATTTTCTCAAAGGGGACATAAAATACATGGTTTGCTGCTGATTTTTTTTTTTTTTTTTAGTTTCTAGAGAGTATGTTGCAAATAAGGTTAGAAGAAAAATGGTGACAGGCACTCACATCTGTCGATTGTCCCGGTGTGTAGCATGTGGCACGGAGACCACAGGGGGCGCCCCTCTGTGGCTGCCTGTGGTTTGCACTGGCTAATGGAATTCTTTAAAACATGCGCACATAATTTCTATAATTAAAACAAAACTGTGCTTTTGTTCACTTTTCATCTGTTAGGTTGCCATGGATTAGGTGCCCTTTTTTGGTATACATAAAATGTAAGGGGATCATTAGTGTGTTTGTGGTGAGACTAGAATTAGAAGTTGGATGCTTAGGAACAGAAATCTGCAGATGGAACCAACCCTACTACACCACTGAGGGGGTAGGTACGTGGGCTTCGGCGTCACGTTCCTGTGGAGTGGTGGTGGCACCTTTCCTCCCTGATGAGGATCAATAGGAAGCTGTTTCTGTGTTTTGTCTATTCATGTACAAAAACTACAAAGTACCAAAAAGGTTATTAAATTCTATTTACTTCTTTTCTGTGTCCAAATAACAGCCGTTCTAGTGTCCCATAGAAGTCAGAACTGTTGCTTCCAAATGAAAAGTTTGTTTCTTAAACTATATCAACCTAGAAGCAGTTTCCACCAGGTGCAGCAGTCATGCCAGCGCTGCTGGTGTGGTAGGAAGGAGTAAGGTTTTATCATTTACTCCAAAACTGGAAGTATTGGTTTGAGGGGGGAAAAAACATTTAAGAAGTGTGCAGTCTTCTGTGGACCCACCAGTGTAAATAGCTGGCTAAGACTCAATTATCCATTGTCTTTTGCCTTTAAAAAGCTAGTGCTGAGCTAAATAATTTTTAAAGCATACACTGTAAGCAGGCTAACTGGAACCAGTTCCCATTCTGGTTCTATCTCTTCATTTACCTGAGTTAGTGGTGTGACCTGTGCTTGTTTGATGACTAACATCAGTATTCACTTGGCCTGTGTCCTGCTCTGCTGAAAAGGGTGGTGATGTGTAGCATATGCTCTGGAGGAGAACGGGAAACATATGAAGAGCGTGACCAAGTCCTAAAAGAGTAAAAAGGTTGAGCCTTGATTGAAAAACAGATCCTAGCCTAACCTTTTGGATTTAATCTCAGTGCTGTGTGTGACTTGCTTGGAAATTCAGATTAATCCGCCTCTTCCTCTGTATCCAGTTTCCCACCCACCAAATGCAAGGAAGAATGCTGGCTCAGGAGAAGTTTGGCAAGGGCGGTGCTTTAAAAGTAATGAAATTACCATAGCCTTTGGATTAACATTCTTGTTCTTGTGTTTTCTAGTTGCTAAAGAGAGTGTATGGGAGTTACTTGGTAAATCCAGAATCAGGTATGTACTGATGTGCATGACTACAGTAACATGGAAATAGATCTGTCCTGTTTGTACTGTGCTTTTTTTTTAGGCAAAGAATTTCATTTAACTGTTGTTTCACAAATATTGCTGCATTATCCCAATTCCTACTTCAACTCTATCCATAAAAATAGCTTTTAAGGGATCTGCATTGTCCAATAATGATACATAGTGTGGTGTACAGAATTGATCATGTGTTTTTAACATTTATTTAAAGGGGCCTGTTGACTCTTCCCTAATCTCTTAGCCAGAGAGCCACCTTTGTTTGTGGTAATTAAGATACCTTTTAAAAAGACTAAGCAATTGATTCCAACCCCAACCCCTAATACACCTTTTTCTGTACACTGCACATTTGAAGATGAAAAAGGAATAATCAAAATTGTTCACACATTTTCAAATAACAAAAATGGCCAGAGGAATCAAAAAGCACTATGGTCATCCCTGAGTAGAATGGCTGTGTTATAGTGCTTTAAAGAAAATTTAAAGTGGAAAAAAACAGTATTTTCATCCCTATGATTAATGAGTCTCAAATTCTGAGGCATTCAACTGGGCCCCACAGTCAGGCCCAAATAGTAAGACTGTTAGAGCATGATGTTTGTTAAATATCATTGCTGGGGTGCCTTGATTAACACATTGTTTTAAGAAGGAAGATGTGTCTGTCATTTTAACAGCAGTTACTTTTGCTTCCTTATTTCCTCCTTATTTGCAACAGTTACTTCATCACTCGCATTAGAATACTTTCTCTGTCTCCTGCATGCTGCTCTGGAACAAAATATCAAATACAGAAAGATATCTTTGGAATATAACTTGTTACTAGGAGAATTTGTGGATGGGAGCTTTGACTGTAGTCCATAAATACTAAAATGTGTTAATCCCCAAACTGATGGTATCAGTGCATAGTAGAAGTAAAAGCCAAAAGGTAAAGAACAACGTAAGTGGAATAAGGAAAATTTCAGAAAGAAACAACTAATACAGAAAAATGATGTAGGAATTCTTGGGCATGCTTGTCACCTTTCAGATCCTAAAATCTGTCAGAACAACCAGAGTGAGCTTATGCTTCAGTCTCTGAGCCTTTTTCCCTGCCTCCCACTAAAGTACACACAGACACTGCCTGACTGCAGACCTGTGTTCACACCAGTGGAAAATGGATGCAAATACTGTAGTTCCTTCTCTTTTTTCTGTGGGTTTACCTGGGCAAGTTTGGGAAACTTAGAAGGCTGTACTAGATTTTTCTTTTATTTTTTCCTTTTCTCTGTCCTCAGTATGTTCTTTTCATATCAGGAACCTTACTTAAAGTCTGACCTTAGTAATAGTTTTATTTAGTTTGTTTTATTTGGCTTCTTAAAACTAGCAAATCTCAACTTTAAATTTTTTAATCTAATCTTGTAGTCTGTTTGCTTCTTTGGTTTTTGGGTCCCTAAAATGGAATGATGCTTGATATGACTTAATGTTGGAGGGCCAAAAATGTGCTAAGTACTACCTAGAACAGATATTTAGATAGCTCGTGCTCTCAAAGAGGATAAACTCAGGAAAAAACCACAGACCTCAGGAATGTTCTTGGGAAATAATTAAATAGTAACAAAGTACCATATAAAGGTTTAAGATGTTTAGGATTGTGAAATCCATGCAGTTCTGGTAAAAGTATTCCCTTCAGTTGCCTAGAATTAATGAAATTATCTTTGATGATATACAGATATTCTTACAAAATTATCTATAGGCTTTTTGGCATGTGTTAATCATTTCATTATATTATCAAGTGTGCCAGCCTTGTTTACTGGAATTTGTATCCACTATGCTATAAGGAGTAAAGATAGTGTGGTGGTCAGCAGACTTGGAGTTTCGTCCCGTTCTGTCACATTTGTTGATGACTCACTGTTCTAGACACTTTATTTCCAAACGCTTTTGAATCTGCACTTTCTCTTGAGTCTCCCAGTAGTCTTCCCCATCTCACCACCCTCTTTTTAAAAACAAGTGCAGAGCCCTGGCTGGTGTGGCTCAGTGGATTGAGTGCTGGCCTATGAACCAAAGGTTCACTGGTTCGATTCCCAGTTACGGCACGTGCCTGGGTTGTGGGCCAGGTGCCCTGGTGTGGGGCATTCGAGAGGCAACCACACATTGATGTTTCTTTCCCTCTCTTTCTACCTCCCTTCCCCTGTCTAAAAATAAATAAATAAAATCTTTTAAAAAAAATTTTAATTAATAATCAAAAACAGACACAGGAATTGTAGAGGTTAGGCAATTTGTTCAAGGTCCCTAAAGTGGCAAGGCCAGGGTTGGGACCCACTTGTGCCCAGTTGCCTCTGCCTCGCTCTTGTACTGCATTCATCGTGGCACACTGCCTGCTTCCACTTCTTTCCCTCTGAAATGAGAATAAACCATGTCTGACCTGCCTGCTCAAAGAATTCTTATGGAGATCAAATGAAGTAAAATATTTTTAAAACACTGAGAATTTTACAGTCTATATAAATAAAAACTGCTGGGGATATATAGAGATATATTTCTAGATTCTTCCATATCCTACCTCCTCCCACAAAGGATTTGCAATGGCACATAAGGGGGTATGTTTTATTATCAAAAAAACTATGCAGCTTGTTGGCACTGGGCACAGTAAACCCCAGAGGAAAATGTAACTCATCACAGCTTGATAGCATGCATATACAGTTCCCCTCATAGCTGTATCTGGAACACTACATGTCTCATCAAAGTTCCCAGAGTGTGACTTCCTCCCATTTGATTCGTTTTTGCATAGCATTTGCTAACAATTAAGGTTTTATTTTATCTCATTTGTCCTACGAGGTAGATGGGAATGGAAGCGCTCCACTGGGGTTCAAAGTATGATCACTGAGACAAAATAAAAGGTTGTTAAAACTTGTGGTGTTTTTTGGTTTGGTTTCTTTTTTTTTTTTTCTTTTTTTTTTTTAAATAATGTAACTTCTGTGTGTTTTTTCCCTTCCAGGATATAATGTCTCTTTACTATACGACCTTGAAAATCTGCCTGCATCCAAGGATTCCATTGTGCATCAGGCTGGCATGTTGAAACGAAATTGTTTTGCCTCTGTCTTTGAGAAATACTTTCAGTTCCAAGAAGAGGGCAAGGAAGGCGAGAACAGGGCAGTCATCCATTATAGAGATGATGAGACCATGTGAGTGTAGAATTTGGTCCTGAAGCCTGGATGTGGCTGTCACGTGCACTCAGGAAAGCACATACAGCCAGGTCAAACCTTATTTAGAGTCTGTTGCGTGAGCCTCCCCTTCCCCCAAAGTTTCTTTCTCTTTAAGCCAGGATGTGTGATTGGGCAGGGGTGAGGGGGGCACTTCCCCTAGTCTCCAGATACTGAAAGTTGGCAAAAGATGAAAAGAGAATCCAGTGCTTTCCTTTAAGGCACCACTGTTCTGAGTCCCTTTCAGTAATACACAGCTTGGTTAATCAGCAAGCAGAGGTTCTGTGTTAATTGCAACTCTTGGATCATCTGCATGCTGGGAACCTCATAGTATATAAGGAAAGAAATTTTTCGGAGTGGAGTGCAGACAGCCACTCACTCTAGACCCGTTTCATACCACATAGACAAAGATAATAACATCCACTTTGGTGGTTTTCATCTCCTGCTGCCATTAGGCCGTGTATTGTCACACAGACTTTGTTGGCCATGTCTGCTTAGTCTTACTGGCCACACCTTGTTTTATGGATTAAGAGACTTTACCCTCCTGCTTCACCTGCGGATCGAGTTCTTAACAAAACCCCGTTCTGATTCTGTGCTCACTCTCACGGGTTGGTCCCCTCAGGTACGTGGAGTCCAAAAAGGACAGAGTCACGGTAGTCTTCAGCACAGTGTTCAAGGACGACGACGACGTGGTCATCGGGAAGGTGTTCATGCAGGTACGGAGCAGGCGTCTTGGCGTGGAGATCTGGCACCAAAACCCACCATAAGCATAGAAAAGAGAGCTGGTAGGAAAATAGAACCAGAAACATTGAAATAAAGAACTGACAGTAACCAGAGGGGGGCGGGGAGAGGGATAATGGGGGAAGTGGGGGAAGAGTCATCAAGGAACATTTATAGAGAACACATGGCCAAAGCTAATGGGGGTAGGGTTCAAGGGTGGGAGGCCGTGGTGGTGAAAATGGAGACAGCTGTACTTGAACAGCAATAAAAAGAGAGCTGGCAGTTGTGTTGATGCTAGAACTTGAAGGTTTAATTAAACAGCCCCCATCAAACTCACTGAACATTTTCTTTTTCTTAGTGGTTTTAGCCTTTTCAGTACTGGACTAGATGGTGATTTGAGTATTAAACTTACTAACAATATGACTAAAATATTCAGCATCCTTCTTGCAATGGGGATCTTTGATTTGAAGTTTTGTTAGGGGGGCAGGTGTCAGTATAGGACTAAATGGTCATGGAAAAAAATGCAGCAAAAAAAAAATGGGGAAAAAACAAAGTTTGGTCACATTTTCTGTTCTCCTGTGCTCCTCAGATTTTTGGCAAGGTCTATTCTTGGTTAGTCCTAAAGTCTTCTCAGAATGGAGTCTATAGAAAATTCTGTAGTACGTAATACATTAATAGGGTAGAGTTGTTGAAATGATAGTGAAGAGAACTGGCCTGGGTCTGACCAGCGTCAGCGTAGTGTGCCTGCTTCACAAGACGCTCATCCTCCCTAAGGGGAGGGGGGGGGGCAGTGGTGGCGGGTACAGTGCACCCGTTACAGCTTCGTCATGCTGCCAGCTCACCGCTGTGGGCTCATGAAGTGGTGTCCAGCCTGGTTTCTGAGATAGCTCCACATTCAAAGTCTAGTACAGTGGTTAAATTTTCAAAAAAAACTTTTGTATGTTCGTTCTGTTCCTTGGCAGGGTGATGAGATTTAAGAATTCTGGGGCAAAGTTGTTTTTGCCAGATGGAGTTGAAAAATGGTTGCACTTAAGAAAGTGAGGGTACTTCCTTAAGTGGCCAGGGAAATCTTCAAAAGTGGTCTCCTCGGTTTGGTACCCCTGTCATGACTTTCTGTGTTTAGGCTAATGAATCAGAAACTAATTTGGGAGTTCCTATGCAGAAAAATTGGAATATTGCTACTCCTGGCACTTCACTTCAGAGTACTAAAGAGAGAGAGGGAGAGAGTGTGAGTGAGTGAGTGTGTGTGTGTGTGTGTGTGTGTGTGTGTGTGTGTGTGTGTATCTTGTGTCCAAAATGTAAGCTTCTAGACAGATACTTCATGTGTTTTTAGGAAGACTTGACAGGGGAATTAAATGCAGTAGCTCAGAAATTGGGGTAACTCCAATCTGAGGAACTAGTTTTAAAAGCTACGAACTATATATTTAGATTTGGCTGGTTTTTTTTACCAGTCTTCCATTTTCTGCCAGGCGACATTTTAGCTTATTTTTGTACCTTAAACAGACCTTATCTTAGAGCGTGTACTGGAGGTTTGTTCCCTAGGAGAAATTTTGTCTGTTCTGTTTCTGTGCATGAACGTAAACTCCTCCGTCAGCATGCCTGTGACAAGGGCCTTGTCCACAGGGAAGACAGGTTCCTGCATTCTTGCATTGACAGGAGCTCCATCAGGACAGTCCTGGCAGCATGCAGGCACATGGTGTCTGGAATGTGGTGAGGCTGTGTGCTCAGGAAGCCATCCGCCTGCCTCCCTCCCTGACTTCACAGACCGAGGGAACTTACTCGAAATGACCATAGAAACCTAGACTGACTCTGCATGAGTTTTTCCCAAAATAAATCATCTGAGCATTTTCCTGGGCCTAGTTATTTTAAATTTCTAGAAGAATGAAAAACAGTAGATGCCTAGCATAGAATGTTGTGACCTAGGACACTGTTTAAAGTCCCTCGTGGTCGCGAGTCTGCTTGCTGTGGGCTTTTGTGGGCTTTCCCATGCCAGCATGCAGTTCCAGCCTGGGCGGAACGCAATTCCTGCATTTGTCATTCAGCAGACAGGCTCTGAGGGATGCTTACGGCCAGTGGAAAAAAGACGGGGGTTTCTCTTTCCCATCACACGGATGGTCTAGTGCTTGGCCTGGTGCATTCGTTCTCCGTAGGCACAGAAGCTGATGTGTGTGCCTGCAGTGAGAGCGTCTGGTAGATGTCGTCATTTTAATGCTGCTTCCATGGGAGGCGATCAAAACAACACTTAGAGATTGGAATATGATAAACCAGAATTTTCCCGTAGTATTCGATCTCAGAGTCTGTAAGAAAAGTTAAGTGGAAACCACTGGTTTTTATGTGTTCAGAGACAAGACACAAGCCATCTGCCTCTTCAGGAAGTTGTGAAGATGTTATTTGGAGGACCCTTGCCACCTGCATACATACGTGGTTATATCTGTGGGATATTTCCTGACCTGGGAACTGAGTCAGAGTCCGTAATTTTGGTAAACACTGCCAAGCTCTCCTCCGGAGGTCATAACCATCTTCCTCCCACCTAGAATGTTCTGCCATGCCCATTTCCCCAGAGTGCGCGGTCAGGCTCGTGGGTTTCTGCCAGTCTGAGAGATTGAAAATGGCATCTGTGCTGTCTTATGATCGAGGTCGGAACATCTTCTCCTATGTTGAGGTTTTTCTTGTGAGATGTCTCTTTATGTACTTACCCACTTTTCTGTTAGGTTATTGATCTCAGTTTCTTTATATCCTAGGAAAATTAGCCATTTGTTTGTGATACGAGTTTTTTACTATCTGTAGTTTTTCATGGTTTATGGCATGAAAAATGGACCATCCGCAGCCAGCCGCCGGTCCTAGTAGCAGTTATTTAAAAGGCCGCGTTCACACTACCAATTTAAAATGCTGCCTGTGTCGTACACGATGTCTGTAGATACTTGAATGTGTCCTGAACTTCTGTGATGACTTGCGCTGTGGTGGGAGGGAGAAACAGTGTCCTCGCACTCCAGACCGCACAGCCAGAGGGAGAAAACAGGCAGTATTGCCTGTGCACACGTAACAGACACTAATGGAGATATTTGGGTGGGTGGCTGGGTTTTTAAGTGTTATTTAAGAGAGAACCACAGAGAAAGACATGAGACTTGCTAAAGCATAGTTCCAAATCAGAAGCACTTGACCAAATCGTACAGGTCTTATTTTCTATATACAGAACTGATGAAAGGGTAGTAAGTCACCTCGGATTTATAAGGCCCCATCTGGATTTGAACACCACATGTATAAGTGAATTGCAGCCTTCTAGAAGCTTACTAAGCAAGAAAATGGCTGGCGTTGTTATCTGGTCTGTTTTCTCCTCTGGGGCTAAAGAGCAGAATCGGTACATGTCGGAAAGCCTCCCAGCCCGTTTGCAGAATGGAAGGTGTTACCTAGAGATGGGCAATCTCAGGAGTTTTGCTTTAGAAGTTTCCATTTTGAATGATCTTGACTTCTTCCCTTCCTCCAAATATTTTTCCTTTGGAGAACAAAATTCAAAACGGAGCTAACATAGCACAGCTATGTTGATTTATTTTCCACCAATCGAGATCCCAAACTAGGAATTAGAACTCAAGTGTTATCCTTCCTTTGTTTGCCCTCATTGGCTGGGGGCTTGCTAATGAATGTGTAGTATTCTTACCTACAAATGGAAGCAGTTGAGTAGTATTCTTACCTACAAATAGATACAGTTTCTGCTCCTTCCTTTACAGTGTAGACACTAAGTCAGTTAGGGTAGAAGTGCTTTCTTTTATTCAGCAATCTATTTGCTAGACAGCCTCTCTGAAGGACAGAGGAATAAAGCAGAATCCTTGGCTTGAGGAACTCACAACCTGGTAGGGAAGCCAGCTGCATTAATGAATAGTGCAGTATCAAGTAGAGGGTTGTAGAAAAGACACGGGAATTCCACAGAGAAAGCAGCCAGCTGCCCCAGGCTGCTGGAGATGACAATATAAAAGAGCTCATATTTGAGAGCAGTAAAAGAGGGACTGTTTAAACATCCCTTTAGTGCTCATAAAACTCAGAGGCCACCCTAACCAGTGTGGCTCGGTTGGGCGTCATCACGCAGTGCTAGGTGTTGTTTATTTTTCCTTTATTTTGGCAGGAGTTCAAAGAGGGGCGCCGAGCCAGCCACACAGCCCCACAGGTCCTCTTCAGCCACAGGGAGCCTCCTCTGGAACTGAAAGATACCGATGCTGCTGTGGGTGACAACATTGGCTACATTACCTTCGGTAAGCAGGTGGGGCTGCCATGTTCATGTCCTTTGGTGTGTTCGTGTTACAGATACTCCAGACTGCCTCACCTGGGCAGACCTCCTTCAGAATGGGGTAGGAGTGGGGGGTGCAAAAGCAGGCACGCCAGACTGTGCCTGTTGCCATTGCTATGACTGCAGAAGGGGTGTCTGTCACGAGATGCTGATTACAGGTCATGTGCAGTAGCCATCTCCCCGTTTTCCTGTTTTTCTTGGACCCTAAGGGATAAAGGGGTAGCCTCTAGTGTCAAGTGTTGGGAGTTACGAATCGCTGAGCAGCTGGGTGGCAGTTCTCTGTCGTTCGGCATTTCTTGGTTTTTTGGTATTAAGCTGGAGCTCCAGCCATGATTCACTGATTCCACTTCCCCACCAAAGAAATGCCCATCTTGTAGCTCCTTCAGCCCGGTGAGCTGGCGTGGCTGACAGTATAGAATAACTGTGTGTACACACCGTACCTGACGCCACTGAAACGTCTCCTTTTGTGAGGTGTTCCTTAATTCACCTCGGTGCTAAAGGTGTACCAGTTTGTTAGTGATGAACTGGTTTACCCTATTTCATTAAATCTGAGCTACACTCTTTCCCCACATCACTGTCTTTGAGGTCGGATGCAGCTTACAGTTCGTGGCAGTCATAGTTCAGGTGGCAGCATGTCCCCTGTGGTGCATAGACTGCGGCAAACCCGCTGTCGTTAGCACCTTCGGTTCTTCTGGACAGTATGGCCTCTCCTGTCCTGGTGGTCACTGCTCTCCAGGGCGCACTGACAGCAGCCCCCCCCCTTCTCATGAGGCGTTCCTCTTCGTTCCGGCGACACTTCATTCCCAGAGGGTGTTGCTGGTGGGGGTGCCACTGAGTCGAGTAGGTGAAAGGAAATAGGATGCAAGAAGCCAAAGTGGGGGAAGTGAGTTCTGTAGGCGGGGCTTTTCTCAGCCCCCATCCGAAGCAGCTTCTACCTGTTCTCGTGAAGAGCGTTCCAGTCTTTATTCTACCTCATGTGTGGTTTTCACCACAAGAATACAGGGGGTCTCGCCTGGAATCTAGTTTCTCTGAAGGCCTACCCTGCTTCAGCACCAAGGACGTAGGACAGGTGGGCTTTGTTTCCTAGTCCTGATTTCCTAAAGTGTTTTCTCCAAAGTTACCAGATAGTAGTACTGCCTTTCAAAGAGATTGGTAAGCTGCAGAGACAGGAACTAGTGGGCCTGTGGCAGGCCAGGTTTTCATATTTTGGGAGTGCACAGTCGCAGAATCCAGGCCTGGGGTGAATGCCTAGGACCACGCCCTTCCTTTGGGGCGCTCTGCCATGGCAGTTTTCTGCCATGATCTCCTCCTTGTCCTCAGTGCCCCTCAGTCCTCCACCTGCACTCACTGGCACCTGCCCTACCAGTTGTGGTATTTATTCCTTTGTCATCTCATAGAGAAAGCCCTGGCAGCCGGGGCCTGGGGAACGCATGGGCTGTACGTCAGCAGGGGACGGGAGCTGGCTGTGGGCTGCCAGTCTCCCCGCCCTCTGGCCTCAGTGTTGCACGCTGACTCCTTGTTTGTGCCCCCACCCCCAGTGCTGTTCCCTCGCCACACCAACGCCAGTGCTCGAGACAACACCATCAACCTGATCCACACGTTCCGGGACTACCTGCACTACCACATCAAGTGCTCCAAGGTGAGAGGGCGCGCAGCGTCTCTGCCCCCGGCCCCCTCTCTTCACTGGAGCTGATAATATAAAAAGCCCTCCAGTAGTCCAGGCTGTTGCTGTGAACTCTAAGTGGATGGTTCTGGAGGCTTGAGGAAATCGTGATCTTTATTCACCTCGCCCCTACCACCACTCCACATAGCTTCCCTGCAAGTCCCAGGATACATGTTTCCAAACGTTCCTGCAAACTTTAATGAGAGTAAAGCTGTCTCTCTAGATCATGGCTCTGCCTCAATACCTGTTGTGTTTGCCCTCAGGCCTATATTCACACACGGATGCGGGCAAAAACATCTGACTTCCTCAAGGTGCTGAACCGCGCACGCCCAGATGCCGAGAAGAAGGAAATGAAAACAATCACGTGAGTAGGGCAGGCCCACAGCAAGACCACCTTCCTCCCCTGCGCTCACCGAGCAGGAAATTATGGGTATCAGCAGCCTGGCCCCTCAGCTAGCTGTACATGAGGCGTCGGGGCTGGGCCTCCAGCTGCCTGGTGGACTAGAGATGGCATGAACAGGTTTCCTTGTCTCCACATGTTTGTGAGCAAGAATAATGGCAGCTAGGAAAAAACAAAGAGACCTTTTTACCCAGATAAGCTGTGTTCTCTTTGGGCCTGAGTTGAGAGGTCAGTCTGGTCCTTCTCAAGGTCTTCCTGCTGGGAAAATGGAGTAATTTGCTTAAGAACATTTAGTTGAGTAAATAGCCGTGGAAGCACACATCCTAGCGTTCTCTTGCCTGGTCCGCTTCTTAGGCATTTTGCGTGAGGAGTTGCTGTCTTTATCATGGCCGGAAACGGTGTGTGCAGGAGGGGCCTCTTGATCAAAAGCCTAGGGATTAAGTCTTTGGGCAAGTGCCAGGCCTTGGCTCCCCCTCTGGTGAAGTTTTGACAGTCCTGTTCTTGAGATAAGGTAATAGATGCTTACTTGCTGTCTTTTGTGCCCATCAAATTAAAAGTTTTGAGGGGAACTCAGCTCCTTGTACCCCTCACTGCCAGTGTATTTGCCAGCACCCAATGCTCTTGCCAGGTAACCTTTGGTAGGTGTGGTGAGCATATGGCTTTAAAGTCCCTCCTCTGGCGTGGGAGACCCCTTCCACCAAGTTAGTGTCTGCTGCCACTTGACAAGATGAGATGGGTAGTTGACTCTTACGTGCCTGAGCAGAGGGTTTTCAACCTCTGAAACATCAGCAGTTAAAGTCACCCCTGACTTCTTTAAGCAAAGGCTTTAGAGACTGCCCATCTCATCAGGAAGCTGGTACTAAAGGCCCTTCTCTGTGGTAGCGCTGTGCCTGCTACCTGGAGCCTAAACAATAGTGTTCAGCCTGTAACTGGATCCTCTGCTTAGACAGGTGTCTGGGTACCATGGCAACAGAACGACAGCTCCATTCCGTCTGCAGCCTCATGGCCTATCCTAAAATTGAGGTGAGGGAGGGATGGTGGGGAAACAGACACATCCAGAACCCAGAACCTTGCCTCCACCCTGGAGTGTACAGCCTCCCCTTCCTTTCCCTGCTTGCACTCCCCAGGAGTGCTCTTCTCACCAAGCGCCACTTTGGTGACCGTGAGCATGGGGCAGCCAGTGTGGTGCCACTTCCAGGGCACAGCGGAGAGAAGGCAGGAGAGCCTGAGAGGCAAACAGGCAGCTAGGGGCAGCAGAAGGAAATCTGACCTGGCCAGCCTGTCACGCCCCAAATACTGAGCATCATAAATAGGTGGTCGGGGGAGGGGGTGCTGCCTGTGTGACCTTTAGACCCATAACTGCTTGTCCATTCAGGAGATAGGCCCACTAGGCAACCACTGCCCAGTAGCTCCCTGCAGGCCTTTCCCCCACCCTGTTACACAGCCAACGGGTGTGGGGGCGGGGGGGCGGCACTGCAAAGTGAGTACACTTACCTGGGAGTCAGGAATAACTCCCTGTCCTGATGGGGAAGAGGGGAGAAAATGAGTCCTTGAAATGAATACAGTGTTCATACTCCTCCTTGGGACATAGAGCAGCTTTGCCTTTTTCTGTCCCGTAACCTCTCTTTGGCAGAGGTGGGCCCCAGAAAGAAGAGAGAGGTAGACAACTACATCCATCCTATAAACCAGATCATGTTACTAAGGGTGGGTAAGAGTGAACTGGTTCAGCTGGGCAGGAGAAGCCAGGACACGTTCACACGGGCGTGCGCCCACCACACACGGCACAGCAGAGCAGGAGGGGTCTGCAGAACCGTGAATATGGGATAGGGTGGCGGGCCTGCTGCCAGAAATGGCCCTGGGTCAGCAGCCAGCCATCAGTCAGCTCCCCCACAGCACTCTACCAGAAGTGAATGTTCAGGAACTCGTTGTTGGGGGTGGGGGATAAAAAAATAACTGCAAGCCAGAGTGTAGCTGAGGGCTGCTGCTTTGATCGTTCCGTCCCCATGGTGAAAGATTGAAAGTGGAACCTCTCTGCTGCCCCAAAAGCTGTACGCTGTGTAGGAGGAGCCTGAACTCTACCAGGAACAGATGTGAGGCCAGTCTGAAATGCAAGGAGACCTAGGCCGTCCAGGAACTGGGCAAATGCTCTTCCTTCTACTTGGTATATTTAATGCTCTCATGGGCTTAGCACAGATATTTTCTGGTACCCAAAGTAATCCATAGGACGAAAGAGGTGATGGCACCTTTCCTCCTCATGCTTAGGGATCTAAGGGATCTATCTCATCCCTAGTCTAGGAGTGTGGGGTGGGAGGAAAAGCAATCCCAAAACTAGCCTTCACACTCACTCTGCTTCTACAGGGGGAAGACGTTTTCATCCCGCTAACTCTTTGGAACCGGAAGAGGAAGCGGCTGGCAACTGAAGGCTGGAACACTTGCTACTGGATAATTGTAGCTTTTAATGTTGCACCTCTTCAGGTTCTTAAGGGATTCTCCATTTTGGTTCCATTTTGTACACGTTTGGAAAATAATCTGCAGAAACGAGCTGTGCTTGCAAAGACTTCATAGTTCCCAAGAATTAAAAAAAAAAGAAAAAATTCCACTTGATCAACTTAATTCCTTTTCTTTATTGTCCCTCCCTCCCCTTCCCTTCCAGCCTCCTTCCAAGCTGTTTGCTTTGCAATATGTTACTGGTAATGAGTTGCAGGATAATGCAATCTTAACTTGTTTTCCTGATATTTGAGTTCAAAACTCCTGTATCTAAAATACGGTTGGGGTCATTAATAAAGAGAATCTTTCTATCTTACATGAGAATTTGCTGGGTTTCTGAACTGTGAGTCCAAAAGAGAGGAGGAGGGAGGAAGGTGAACCTGCAAACCTAACCCGGAGAACCTTAGGTTCAGGAGCCCCTCGGCCTTCCCTTGGGAAGAATGGCTAGCCAGCGAGCTCTTGGTTCACATTTCTGAGTAAACTTGAGTAAGTTTGCTTCACATCTGGGTTACTAAGTCTGCCCGGCTATAGCCAGGAAGTCGTCAGGACAGTGACGGGGTGACGGGCACATCAATCAGGAGAACCCTGGCGAGTGTGGCTCAACTGGTTGGAGTGTTGTCCCTTAACCAAAGGGTTGCGGGTTTGATCCCTGGCCCAGTCACATACAGGAGGCAGCCAATCAATCAATGCTTCTGTATTCGCATCAATGTTCCTTTCTCTCCCCTCTTACCCTCTCTCTAAAAGCAATGAAAAAATGTCCTCTGGTGAGGTCTTTTTTTTTTTTTTTAAACTATCACAAGAATTTTAGGGGCACCTGAAGTGGTCTGAGTGCCAATCTAATGGTCTCTGCCGCCTTCCCCCTTTAATTCGTCTTCACCTAATGCTCTTACTGGTCAGAGGCTCATGAGTGAATTGTGGCATTTCCCGGCCACATCACCACCAGCATCTGCATTTCCTGTACTATTCTGAGATAGTTACAGACTCGTGGCTGTAAGAGTAACACAGATGTCCTGCACACCCTTCACCTGGTCCCCCCAGCGGCGGCGTCTCGCATGGCTCTCACAGAGTCACGGGGAGGAAACCGACTGGTAAAACGGCTCAGCACAGCCCTGGCCTTCCTGGGGTTTTACATGCACGCGTCTGTGTGCCATGTATTTCTGTACATTTTATCACGTGCGTAGTTTCGTCGCCACTTTTAAAAACAATAATACGGACTAGATCAGAGTAAGTACATAACACCTAATAAGGGTAAGTATTGATTTTGAGATGTGTTTTAGTTATACGTGCCTATCTTGACTGGAATGTAAAAATGTCTTTTTTCTGTGGTCCATACTCAAGAAGTTTGAAAGCCACAAGGTCATTTAGTAGTCCAGACTTCATTTTACTTCACTTCAAGGGCCCTTAGAAAGCTTAGGATGTAGTTACAGAGCATCGTGCTCATCCCCTCAACAGGCTTGTCCCCCAGCAGTGCTGACCCTGAGGCCTCCAGTGAATGTGGACAGAGGTCTCCGACGGAGTCTTCCCGGTGTTCCGGGACAGCCCCTTGTCACCTGCTTTTGTTAATGGGAAACCCGGCCAAATGAGATACCTTGCGTGTTGGTGACATGTATGTATTCTGTCCCCCAGGAGCTAATAGAGGTTTTCAAGGGCAGCTTTGACTAGTAGCAGTTTCTGCTTTCCTGCTGATTTTAGGACATAACTCAGTACGTTGGAATCCACTGGTCTCTTTGCCAGTAGTGGGGATCAGATTTCTGAGAGTCTGAAATCTATAATCTATATAGTGAAAAAACAACCCAGGTTGTGTAGAAAATGCGGAGTTAGGGGAAAAAACAGGCGTTCCATATTTTTTTACAGCAGTATGTCCCAGGGCATTGTCTTAATTCCAAGACGACTGTCATTAAAAACAAAAACAAAACGTTGATGAAGGTCCCTGTCCAGACTTGCGCCTTTGTCTTCACCTGTGTCCAGGACACACTTGGTGTTAGTGTGGCCCTTGTCTCAAAGGCTCCCCTTTGTGGACAAAGGCCCGCTAACTTCAGCCAAGTCCCGGAGGACTGTGGGAGGAGGGAGTTCTCAGGCCAGTCAGCACACGGAGGGTGTGGGCTGGGGAAAAGTGATCTCTGGGTCGCTGCTAATTGGCTCACCTGCCAGGTCCACATCTGGGAGGCGCAGGTGACCTTGGATGTAAACTGTGTGGAGGTGGAAAGCGAAGTTTTGAAGACAATTACAATGCCTATAATTATATACTTGATAATGTCATTTAATAAATCTTAGTTCCATTTGTATACAGCCAAGGCCAATATATATAAGCCAAGGTCATTCTGGCAGGGGTGTCCAACCTTTTGGTGTCTCTGGACCACACATTAAAATACATTGCAACACGTAATCACAAAAAAACTCAGTATTTTAAGTAAAATTTACGATTTTATGTTGGACTGCATTCACAGCCATCCTGGACTGACTGCCTGTGGCCTGTGGGTCATAGGGTGGACACCCCTGCTTGGGGTTTTCGTGGTCCTTTCCAGGAGAGTGGGTATTTTTACCCGTTTGGGTGGCCCTTAAGCTGCAACCAGGCGTGAGGAGGGTGGTGTTGGGCATCTCCATCCCTGGATAAGGTGGGACCTGGGCACGCTTGGCAGGAAAGGAAGTCAGCCAAACAGGAAGTGGAAGGGCAGGATCAGAGAACAGGAAGTTGAAGCCAGGAAAAAGAAGCCATGCTAGCTGCGTCTGCCCTCTTAAGGGGAGATGGTACTTAACAGTTGCCATTTCATCTCCTTCAGTCTCATTTGAAGTTGGAATGATGACCGTTCATCCCAGAAGCTATAGGGGCCTGTGTCTACTGGGGGGGGGGGAGTCAAGGGGGAAAACTATATGTGAGTTCAAGCAATTCCTATCCCTTTGGGAATCGGTAAAAGCACTGCACTGCAGATTCCACGGCTCCCAGGAGACCTGGAGAATTGGGCTGTTTAACCCTAACAGGACCAGGGTTTCTTCTGCCCTGTTACAGTTCCCTGAAGGCAGAATCCTGGCCAGTGTCTGTCACAGGATGGTGCCCAGAACTTGTCAAAGACTCCCAAGAGTGAGTGAAGAGTTGAACAGCAGCTCAAGGAGGCCCACCAGGATCCAGGAAGTCCCAGTGTCCCGTTGCCTCCACTCATCCAGTTAGTATCTCCAGCCCTCAAGTGCTGCACTCAGACACTGAGGGTCAGCAGAGAAATTCATCCATCCAAGAGAATGGAATGGACAAAGGAGGCCCCAAAGGGTTCCCTGCCAGACTCTGGACTGGGTACCATGAAGCACACTCGACCCAAGGAAAGGAGAGTAGGGTGGGTTTGGGGTGCTAGAGCCTGCAGAGTTAGCTGGATGGAGCACCTGCAAACTGCCTGCACCAGGGTCCTCCTGTGGGCAAAGGGGAGAAGGCAGATGAGCCAGTCCCCAAAACTGATGGAGGAGCAGACAGGAACTGGATGATCCAGGAAGGAAGAAATGGCTGAGCAAGCAGGGGACAGGACCCAGGCTTCCCTGCTCCCGCCGCCCAAACTGTCCCCCTTCACACATCATCCCCCACACAGTGTTTAGACAGAGCAGTGAAGAAGAAACACAGACATCCTGGATTCCTCGGGGAGGAGGCCAGGGCTGGGAACAGAAGGAGGTCTGTTTATTCCTTGCAGTCCAGTATCGAGGGGCCCCACACCCACTTCTGTCCAGACTCCAGGATGAACTCTCCCAGAGCCTCTGACTTCTGCCTGACAGTGTGGGGCTGAGGACCATCTGGAACCCAGTGTCCTCCACCCATCAGCTCCCTTGAGGGTAGGTCTGAGGCTGAATGCTTTCCTCTTCCCACTTTTTGTCCCAACAGAAGTCCTGCCTCTCCAGGACCCCTGACTGCTGCACCTCCAGCCCTTCAACCCTGGTCTCTCCCAGAGGCCCTGAGGTCCCCATGCTCTGTCCACTTGTATTTTTCAGTGAAATTTTTTCCTAACGTCTCACCTCCAGCTTTCTTTCTGCCATTTTAGCCTATTTCCTCCCATCCCAAGTCTTAAGGGAATGTAACTGGCATCTCCCTCACCTTAAAGCCAAACTTGATACAGTGTGAAATCGGGAGCACACCTCTTGGCGTCCCAGCCCTGAACTTGCCCTTTTTCTCACTGTACAGTCAGGTACTGCATAAGGACATGTTGGTGAGTGAAGGACTACATGTAGAGCCGTGGTCCCATACGATTATGGAGATGTAAAATTCCTACCACCCAGTGTTGTAGCAAAACGCATTGCACAGATACTTAGCATTGTGTTACAATTGCCTACATCTCCAGAACAGTAACATGCTGTACTGGTAGCCTAGGAGCTATAAGGGAACAAGATTTGCCACCCTAAATATGTCTCATTAGCATAAGGATTATTTTTTTTTTTTTAGGCTGGTGAATTTTAAGCAACCCTCAGACTTGGAAGAAGCTCTGAAAACCAAGTGGAAAGGGAAATCTCCATTTGCAAGGGTGTCTCCCTCCATGTTCCAGGAAGAGGGGATGGACCATATCTCTAGAAAGTCTTATCAGTGAAGATGACCACACTGAAATTTGCATAACGACCTCACCCTGGTTTATGGTGCTTTTCCTCCCACCCCCAACATCTTTTAAGCTGCAGACGGCATTAAAGGGGATGGCCTTCGACATTGTGGCAAGTTACTCATTTTCCTGGGTCGCTTCCATGTATACATGTTACCAATTTGTTTTTCTCCGTTAATCTGTCTCTTATTATATGCATATGTCAGCCAGGAACCCGGAAGGTTAGAGGGAAAATTATTTTTCCTCCCTACAGGGCTGCACTCACTGTAGGTGAGGAGCAGGCTGCACCATCTAAGTTTGCATAAGTGCCTTCCATGGCGTCCCCACAATGACGAAACTGGCTAAGGACGCATTTCTCAGAAAGTATTCCTGTCATTAAGCGGCACATGACTATACGTAGTTTCCTCAGTTTCCCTGTGGAGTGAAAGTGTCATTGGGCTCATGCTTATGTTCATAGGCTACCAGCCTTCCTCAAGGGGATTCTTTCTTCGAGGGGAGAGTGGGCTGGAGGGAAGGGACAAGCAGAGAGCGGCGGAAGTCCTAATAATGCTAATAACGACCACCATTCATCGAGTGCTTTTGTGCCAAGCACTGATCTAAGTTTTGATCACATATTACCTCATTTACCTGTCTCACAACAAGTGAGGACAAGATGAGCCCCGTTCTACAGATGAGGAAACCAAGTCAAGAGAACTTTAGTTACTTGCCCAAATTCACACTGCTAAAAACAGTAGGATCTCAGTTGGAATTCTGAGATTCACAGCCAGGCTTTCTGATTGTAACACTGGCTTATGCCTCTTAATTATCATGGAAGAGGAAGGAGACGAGTCATTTGCTGAGACGTCCCTCCCCCTGTTAAGTGTCAGGCACTGGGATCTGATCAGTTACATATGTTATCCCGTAGACAGGGCGTGGAACTCATTTTCACCAGGGGCCATGTCAGCCTCGCGGTTGCCTTCAAAGGGCCGAGTGTAATTCTAGGTCTGTGTAAATGTAACTACTCCTTAACAGTTAAGCGAAAGCTTGTGCTGCCGCCAGGTAGAAACAAGGTACCAGGCCAGATAAAACAAGGTAGAAGGCCGGTTTCGGCCCGCGGGCCTTGTGTTTGCCACCTGTGCCATAGCAGTTTCCACAACAGCCCTGAGAGAGTGGCTTGCTTTCTTCCCATTTTACAGGTGGGAAAATTGAGGCCCAGAGGTAGCTTGCCCAAGGACACATCCCCAGAGCTATTTGCACCTCATAGCCCAGAACTGGATTCACAAAGTAGATAAGAAAAATGCAGAATGATTCTAGAAGGCAAGACTGGCTTTATGAGCTGAAAAGCCCATCAGGCAGTAGGATGGGGGAGGTGAAGACCCTCAGGCTGCAAACATCCCCACTGCTGCCACCGCTGCGCACGCACCCCTCCTTGGCAGACAGGCAGAATCAGTAGCTTTTATGTGGGGCTAAGGGAGCTCAGTGTGCTGTCAGCTTGCTGGCCACTCTGGAATAAGGCTCATAAAATGTAACTGTATTAGCTGGGGTGGAAAGTGGGGAGGGGTAGAAGAAATCATTATTCATTAACTGCGATGCGTTTCTCAGATTAGCTAGGCAATAGCAGGGGAGAGGTCTCCAAACTGGGTGACCTGAGATAGAGGATCTGCCACCTAAGTGACAATCTATCGCCAGTGTCGGGAAAGGGAAGCTGGTACAGCAGGAGAGGGAAAAAGTCCTCCCAGTTGCTACAGCCAGGGTGTGCCAGGTCCCACCCTCAGAGGCGGGGCCAGGCTGAGACCGGCAGGCCCTGGGCCTCAGCTCCACCCACCCCAGAACCCAGGCAAGGGCAGAGCCAGGGCTGCCAAGAGCCCCGAGTGCTGCTGTCCTGCAGAGGGGAGGCACCATGCCCTCCCAGGCCAGGACATCAGGCATCTCCAGAAACCCTGTGAGGCTGGCTGCTGAAGCTCCCTGACGCTCAGAGGAAAGCCCAGGCTGGGTGAGCAACACCTGTCTCCAACTGCCATGTGAGTAGCTGTGCCCACCCCTCCCCACCTTGGCTACACCTGGAAACCTCAGCCCAGATCCTGAAGGGACCATTGCACCTGGGCCCGAGCCACCAGAGCCACCAGAGTGTGCTGTGTGCAGGTCACACTACCCTCACACCACTGGGAAGTCACCCCTGGGGGCTGGCTGACCCTGCTGCCTTTCTTGCTGCTCCGGTGAAGGTGGAATAGGGGACTCACTCCAGGGGAGGGCTGGAGCTCCAGCCCAGGATCCAGAGGCCAGGTCTGAAGTAAGGAACCCTGAGGTCCTGCAGGGCTCGGTAGAGTTGACCATGCAGGGGCAAAGGGGAACAGAACTGGAGGGCTGCTAAGAAGGAAAGCTGTCCTGAGGTGGGGCAGGGCACTGGGGAAGATTTAGGAAGAGAATACAAGAAGGGAAACGGGTGCAGCAGCCTGCCAGCCCCACTCAAGGGTCTTGAGGGGAATTGAATAGAAGGGGCAGCTTCTTCTGAGCTCAGGGTGGCTGTGGGCCTTCTGATCCTCCTGGGGGAGCGGGCAGTAGGACTCCTTTCCTTATCGACTTCGATCCTGGCAATATCAGCTGCTCCCCTGCCAGCAGAAGCAGTGGTTCCAGCAGGGCTCAGGACCTCCCTGTTGCCTGCTATGGCAGTAGGACCAAGGGGCTGGAAGACCGAGAACCAGGAGCCAAGTGAAGGAAAATACAGGGACAGACCAGAACCCCAGAGGGGCCAGGCCCTGTCCAGCAGCCCCTCTTCCCTCCCCTCCAGGGTTAGCTTCAGCCCTGAGTGTGTGGGGTTGGGGGGTGGTATCCACCTTGCAGCTGGCATCTCCACATTTACTGCCTGTCCTCCTCTACCCCACCCCACCCCCAGCAACCCCTCTCCCTCCTCCAGTTCTCAGGAAGGGACCTGTTGCTAGTGCCGTGCGGATGAGTCAAGTTTATGGGCCGGAGGCTGCTCGCTGATCTGTAACCAAACGGCTTCAAGGGCAGATGGTGGGGGGGCGTGCAAAGGGCAGGGCACCCCACTTACTGCTGCCATTGCCCTGGATTTGTCACTAACTCTAATGCTCAGTGAGCCCTGTCTCTGCCTCACTCCTCCTGCCTCCCCTGCAATCCTAACCACTCTGGTTCCAACTGGGCCGCGAGCTTCTGATGAGAGGGACCCTTCTCCTTCGTCTCGCTGCCCACTCCTAGCACCTTGGTCCCAGCCCAAAGGAGGCTCTCGACTCTGGATGGCCAGAGGACCACCACACACCGGCCAGGCCGTATTTTCCCCTTTGGCCAATTCAGAGAGAGGCCTTACCAGGTGGAGGCAGGGATGGACAAGATGCTTTGTTGCTGGGTAGGTCCACCTTTTAATCTATACAGGCATACCCACAGGTGCTCAGAAGGGACCAAGCAGGTGACAGAAATGGGTGAAGGGGACTGCGGGGACCTGTCTGAAGACAACCACTGCTGCACTCCAGCTGGTTGCTACCATACAGGACATCTGTTGCCACAACTGAGTTCTTAAGAGAAGCCCCAAATAGAAAATTTTATGTAAAATTGAATTGGCCATTTGTTGAAAAAAATGTCTATATGGCAGTCGACTGGGCAGCAAACTCTAGATCAATGCGCATCCCCCAAGAGGACAGCGTCCTGCAGCCCCAGCCTGACTGGCCACCCCGTTTCCTGTCCAGGCATGCCGGCAGTTGCTCCAGCTGCCCCCTGTCCCCAGGCCCAAGATGACATCCAACAGCACCAGGGGGGTGCCCAGCGCTGTTCCCATAGGGGCCTTTGGACTCTCCCTGGTCCTGGCTAGCCTCATCGTCATGGCCAACCTGCTCCTGGCCCTGGGCATCGCCGGGGACCGCCGCCTGCGCAGCCTGCCCGCTGGCTGCTTCTTCCTGAGCCTGCTGCTCGCTGGGCTGCTCACGGGGCTGGCACTGCCCACACTGCCAGGACTGTGGAGCCAAAGCCGCCGAGGCTACTGGTCCTGTCTCTTCCTCTACTTGGCTCCCAACTTCTCCTTCCTCTCCCTGCTCGCCAACCTGCTGCTGGTGCACGGGGAGCGCTACGTGGCCGTGCTGCGGCCCCTCCGGGCCCGTGGGAGCACTCGGCTGGCCCTGCTCCTCACCTGGGCTGGCCCCCTGCTCTTCGCCAGCCTGCCCGCTCTGGGATGGAACCACTGGGCCCCTGGTGCCAACTGCAGCTCCCAAGCTGTCTTCCCAGCCCCCTACCTCTACCTCGAAGTCTACGGGCTGCTGCTGCCTGCCGTGGGTGCTGCAGCCCTTCTCTCTGCCCGTGTGTTGGCCACTGCCCACCGGCAGCTACAGGACATCCGCCGACTAGAGCGAGCAGTATGTCGCGGGGTGCCCTCGGCCCTGGCCAGGGCCCTTACCTGGAGGCAAGCAAGGGCACAGGCTGGAGCCACCCTGCTCTTTGGGCTCTGCTGGGGGCCCTACGTGGCCACCCTGCTCCTCTCGGTGCTGGCCTATGAGCAGCGCCCACCGCTGGGACCTGGAACTCTGTTGTCCCTCATTTCACTGGGCAGTGCCAGCGCGGCAGCTGTGCCTGTGGCCATGGGACTGGGCGACCAGCGCTACACAGCTCCCTGGAGGGCAGCCGCCCAAAGGTGGCTGCGGGCACTACGGGGAAGAGCCTCCCGGGGCAGTCCTGGCCCTAGCACTGCCTACTGCACCAGCAGCCAAAGCAGCATGGACCTGGACTTGAACTAGGGGAATGGCCTCTGCTCACTCCTACTAGCAGCATCCATCCATCTCAGCCACCAAGCCTGTCCCCATTTGTCTACGCTACTCTGGATCAGAGACCCTGCTCCTCGTTTTCCACACCCTGGTCAAATAAAACTCCTCCGGCCCAGTTTATTGGTAACTTATTCCGTACCGCAGAAAGGAAGAGGCAGGTGGAACAGCTGCGGAAAGAACCTAAAGCCAGGCGGGCATCAAGGGAGATTCCAGCTCTAGACAGGCCAGCAATTGTAGGTGAGGCCGTACCACCGGCACAGAGGGTGAGCCGAGTGCTGGAGATGTGGCCGATTTGGGGGCGGGCCTCACCCTGATATGCCCCTCATTCGATCTTCCGCAGGTCTGGCCACCACAAAATCAACACAGACATTGTCTCTGGGAAGTACATTTTATTTACATTTTTAAAATCTGTAACTAATATCTCTTCCTCCTTTCCACCCCCCGAGACTTGGGAAGGGAAAGAACGGGCACCTCAAAGACCTACTCCCCACATACAAATACACACCCCATGACTCACACCCACAAATGAAAAGTAAGGGAAAGAGGTCTGAACCTCCCTCTGAGGGATCCCCCAGGTCCGGGTGAGGGGGCGAGGGGGCGAGGTACCCGAGGGGTGGGTCTCTTAAGAGAAGACAGGGACAGAGGGGGCAAGTCAGTATGAAGGGGTTGGAAAGCAGTCCGAGGCCCCTCCCATCCTCTTCCCTCGTACCCTCCTGCCTTTGCTGGTGAGGGGTCTCCCTTCACCTCCTCAACGCCAGACACAAAGCAGAGGCTGCAGCCACTAGCGGTCAGGTCTCTGGACACAAAATACTTTTGCTTTGTGGTCCCCTGATGTGGTCACCACCAGGGAGGCATCTCTGTGGGCAAAAGCATGGGTCAGAAAACGGGGCCTTGGGGCCAGCTCTGAGCCCACTACCCAGGGGCCCCCGGGTGGCCTCCTCCAACACATAATTCCAGACCCCTAGTGCCTAACACTGGCCGACACGCACACAGAGTGAACACACATGAAGCCAGCAACCAGTGAGGGAAGCGGTGAGAGGAACGCCAGCACAGGAGAAGCAGTCCCCAGCTCCTCAGCCCCGGGACTGAGGCGAGACCCGGTAAGCCACTGTCGCCCAGTGACGACTCCCTCAGGCTTCTCCGCCCTCCTGCCTCACAAGCTGTGACCAGGCCTTGGGTCCCATCTTCCCTCAGGAACCAGCCCCACACCCCCAAGTCCCTGCGGCCCGCCATGTGCTATTCCCACCTTCCAAATACAGGCACCCTAGCCCTTGCCCAATTCACTTACTTGCTGAGGGCAAAGTCCAGGATCTCAGCCGTGTGGCCCCGGTAGTCAGTCAACAGGCGGCCAGTCCGAGCGTCCCAGAGGCGCACGATGCCATCCAGGCTGCAGGTGTAAACCACAGCGGTGCCTGCCTCCCACAGCAGCTGCACGATGCCCGACTGCCCCAGGGTGCAACCGAGGAAAGGGGCGGTCAGGCCAGAGAGGCGAGACACCCGCTCCCATCTCTCACAGAGGGAGGTAGAGTGGGTACATGGGCCACAGAAGGACTGGGCAGGAGCCAGGTCTGGGGCAGATGCTCCCAGAGCCCTGGGCTTCCCCACGGCCATGACCATGGCTCCAGGCTGCCTTTACCTGGTGCTGACACTGGTGCCTGAGGGTCTGCGTAGACAGGTCATAGATGGCCAAGGTCCCGTCCAGGTAGCCGACAGCTGCCAGAGGCATCCTGGGTAGAAAAAAGCACCACAAAGCTCAGAGAGGGACTGGGCTCCCGGTGCCCTTCATTCCTTCCTGGACCCCCGGCCCAGGCCCCTCCCCAAGCTCATCCCTCTCATCTTCAGGCCGCCTCCAGGACACGGTCCTGGTTCACACTTACACACTGCAGAAGCCCAAGGATTCCACTGAGTTGGACTCACTCTCCTCCCCTTCTCCCAGGTTGGGCTGGGAGGCCACAGTCTCGGGCCTGAAAACACCCACCACCTATGAGCAGAGGAAAGGAGCACAGAAGGGCTGGGTCCTCTAACAGAGAAGGCAGGCAGTGGCGCAGGGAGGTCCACTGAAGAATAAGAAAGGAAGGGGAGAAGACGCAGAGAGCAGAGGGCCCCACTCACCTTGCCGGTGGTGGCACTGACCAACTTGGCCTGACAATCCACAGAGCCAGTTAGGACCAGGCTGCCATCCTGGTTGGTGGCGACACAGGTTAGAGGGCCCTGATGACCCTCAGTCCCTAGGATGGCGCAAGGGGATAAGGCACATTAACCCTGTCCCCTCTGAGTCTGGCCCCAGGTCTTAGTTCCCTCCCCACAAAGGCCCAGGGTGACGCTTCCCCCACTTTTGACACCTTTTAGTACGTGAATAGGGTTTCCCTGCTTCAGGTCCCAAATCCTGATGGTGCCATCTTCATAGCCGACCACAGCTCTCTTCCCTAAAGGGCCAGAGGCACAGACGAAGAGAGAAAGACAGACAGCACACTTAGACACACCCACCAAGGGAATCTGGCCGGGGGGGGGGGGGTGGCGGGGGGGCACAAGAGAGGGAACAAGTGAAGGGAGAGACTCTGCCCCAGGGACCAGCCCAGCAGAGGGGACCAAGTTCAGGGTGGAAAAGGGAGAGCTGTCTCTTTGGGCCCAGGAGGTCAGTGTTCCTGAGAAGAGGCCTGGAGTTGCAGGCTGTGGTCCAGGAGGGAGCCTGAGAGGCACGTAACTCTGCATCCACCCTCTCTGAACTCAAGAAAGGACGCTCAGGGAAGCATCTCTCACCATCAGGAAGGACTCGGCCACACGTGGCTGGGCAGTTGGGACCCTGAAAGGTCTTGCAGTCACCATTCGGGACCTTCCACATCCAGGTGTTGCCATCAGCAGTGCCCGCCAGCAGGACAGGTGCCCGAGGGTGCCACTCCATCCACTAGACAGAAAGGAGGTGTCAGCAGGAAGGCCTGTCACCCCACCCCACCTAGGAACCTGCCTGATGAACCCTACCAAGCTTCTCCTGCTCTGAGCCAGTGGGGACACTCCAGGTAACAGGCATAGACGTTCTTGCTGTACCTCGAGAGTGCGCTGGCTCAGAGACAGCTCGGTCTGGGAAAGGCAAGGCTGAGCCCCCAAGCTCTCATCCACTACCCAAGGCCCCCCAAGAGGTGAATCCCACTCCCGTGATCTCACCTCCAGATCTCCTGCTTCAAAGGACCAGACCTCCTCCTTGGTGTCTACCTGCCACACTTTCAAGAGGCCACTCATGTCCCCTGTGGCCACTAGGGTAGAATCATGGCTGAAACCAGCACAAGTTACAGAGTCTTTATGACCTTCCAAAAAAAAAAAGGGCAGAAAGAGAACGTCACGGCACCAGGTAGTGGGACATATGACCCAGGTATCTGGCCTTTTAAAGGACCAGCTGGGAGAAGAAGGGCAGACCCCAGCAGAACAGGCAACCAAACTCATCATCTATGCAGAAATCGACACACTCAGGTCTCCCCAGGGGAGGCCTGCTGGCCCCCAACTCAACCACATAGCCCAGGCCTATGCTTTACCCTTTAGTCCACTCCTCACCTCTGCCCGGAACACTGACATCTGTCCCTCTTCCCACACACTCCTATGTCAGCCTGGTCTCCTCCTGTCAAGCCTTTCCAAGACTCCCTTGCCCAATTACTGCCTCCCTTCCCTACATCCATGATGGACTATGCTATTCTTCTTTGGAGTCCTCAGGCCCATACAGCAGGCAAAATGGGGCTCAATAAATGGCTGTTGGATGCACAACCGCTGTAGGTGAGCCCCCTAAGTCCTTCAAAGGGACACGACCTCACTTGAGCACCCTTACCTGCACACTCAAAGAGCAGCTCCCCATCGCTGAGCCTCCACACAAAGGCTTTGTCATCTTCGCCCCCTGTCACTGCCAAGGTGTTGGTCTTGGGATCCAGGCTCACACAAAACACAGAAGCTGTCCCAAGAGACATTTCACAGGTGAGGGGATAGGGCTCCCAGCTAGGGTTCTCTCCCTCAGGATCTGCAGGAAGCCCATCCCCTTCCACCCAAAGCAACAGGTCTTTCCTCCTGGGAAAGAAGGAAGCACCCAAATTCTTCTAAGTTTCAAGCATCAGAGCATTGGAGAAATTCCTCCCCAAGCTTGCCAAGCCCCAAGAACTTCTCCAGGGCAGGTTCCCCTGTGGTACTGCACCCTTCACCACCCCACACTGATGCTGGGGCAAAGAGGAGGGTGCAGGTGCAGGGCTTTCGGTTCTAGGCATGGGGTGCCACCAGGTTGGGTAAAAACAGAGGGAGGAAAGCATTGTGTTACTGGGTCTTTATTAAGAGCCAATAATTGAAGATTATATAAAATATGCTCAAAAAGGTACTATAACATCTAAATTACACTAAGGTAACTTAAAAAAATTTTTTTTTATTGATTCCACAGAGAGGGGAAGAGAGGAAGAAAGGGAGAGAAATATCGATGTGAGAGAGTCATCGATCAGTTGCCCCTTGTATGTGCCCCAGCTGGGAACCGAACCCACAATCCAGACACATGCCCTGACCAGGAACCAAACTCTTCACTGTCCAGTCTGTGAGATGATGCCCAACCAACTGAGCCACACTGACCAGGGCAAAGTAACTTTTTAAAAACTTTTACCACAGGTGGCTTTTTAAAAGGAAATTAAGACCCAGAGAGATTTAAAGATGATAAATTGGTCAGCAGCAAAGGTAGAATTTGAACCCAAGTTTCTCAACTGGCTCCAGGAGCTAAGTTCTTCTAGCGTCCCTCGTACTGCCCCCTACCTGTGAGTTCCTTCAGGGCAAGGCCTGTATTTCCCTATCTCTGCATCCCTCATAGTGCTCGGTACACAGCTGATGTGCGAGGCACAAATGCCCGCCTGGCCAGAGTGTACGATGGATCTCCACAGAGACCTACCTGAGTGCAATGCAAAGGTGACCTCACTATCATCTGGGCCCTCCATGCTGCCGACCACCCCTTCCTGGGGTTCCAAAACCCAGCCCTCCTCGTTGCCCTCTTCCTCTTCTTCTTCTTCTTCAAAGTCCACGTCTTCCATCTCCTGGGCTAGATCATCTGCTTTGGGGAAAGGAAAACGGGCCTCAGCAGCGATAGGAGGGATGGAGACACAAGTGTGGGGGGGCCTAGGGCTGGGGTGGGTCATGTGGCAAGAGGGTGAGGTCAGACGAACCGGATGATGGGGCGGGGGGAGAAGTGGCCGGGCGGCGGAGGCGTGTGGGACGGAGGACAGGCGAGGTCCGAGCACCTGGGGTTGGCCTGAGGCTGTATGGAAAGGGAGGACCGAGGGGATGATGGGAAGGGGGTGTGTGAGGGGAAGGGCCAGAGGAGGCATCGGGGAACCCCCACCCCGGCCAGGCCTGAGAAGTGTGGGGGTGGGAGGAGAGGGGGAGGGCGAAGGAAGTCGGTAGGAATGACCGGTAGGGTGTACAGGGGAGGGGGGAGAAACAGGGGTCATAGGCCAGAGGTGAGCGCCTCCTGTCCCGTGGCCTGAGGACCGGCAATTCTCACCCGGGTCCGGCGGACCGGGATCCAGCTCTACCACCTCGATAATTTCTTCATCACCATGGAAGCTTAGGGTCTCCAGCGGGGGGGTGTCAGCGGCAGCCCCGCTTTCCGATTCGGACTCCATGCGGCGCAAGCAGCCGATCCACTTCTCTGGGCCCAAACACCTCCCAGAGTCAGCTCTCCGCGACGACGCGGAACTAGGGCCCCTCCTCCCGGGGAGGAAATAGGCTTAGGCAACTCCCCGGGCAGGAAGAGCGACGGCGGCTTGGCCAATAGGGAAAGGGGTTGACTAACTTAATGACCAATCATAGAGCAGAGTTGGTAGAAGGGGACGGGGCGTGGCAGGGAGAACCCAAACTCCGCCCAACCTGACTCCGCCCCCGAAGGGAGGGAAACAAGCGAGCGTGCGCGCCTCCGGGTCTCCTGGGAAGAGTAGTTCGGTCCCGGCCGCTTTCAGCGCTTTTGGGAGATGTAGTTTCTGGTCCGTAGGCGGGACGGAAAGAGCGGGGGAGGCCCCTTACGCAAACTACAATTCCCGAAGGGGACCGCGGTGAAGGGGGGTGGGATTTGAACATGGCGGCGGTGGTAGCTGCTACGGCGCTGAAGGGCCGGGGGGCGAGAAATGCCCGCGTCCTCCGGGGTAAGGAGAGGGACCCCGGGGAGGGCAGGACTGCAGGAGACCCCCTTTTTTTCACATCCCTCCCGGCGACAGCAGGAGGTCGGGGCTGTCCATTCCTGCTCGCACCCCTCTGCAGGGTCTTAAAGAGTCTGGGGGCTATAAGGTGGTCTCTAAAGGTCACCCAGCCCATTCCTCTGCCTTTGGGTTACACAACGCCTCTGGGGTCTTGCTGCGCGAGGGAGTCCCAAGAAAGCCTTTTAGATTTCCTCGCTCCAGGTGTTTCACACTCACCGCAGTGCAGAGGAAAGAGCCCTGCGCTTCTGGAGACTTGGGTTCTAGCCCCGGATGATTAGCAAGCAGTTTGACCTTGGGCGAAGAAGTTCGTCTCTTTGGGCTTCAGTTTCGTCTTCTATAAAACGAGGGGATGGAGTTGACAACCTTTAAGCTCCCTTCCAGTGCTAACATTCTGCGGTTTGCAAACATTTTCGCGGATTTCCTTCCTACGTTTCTCGTGAGTCCCACTGCAGTCCTTCCCATCTGTCTTGTGATGAGATAAAGAACAGCCAGACTCGCTCTCCTGGCACCAGGTTGATGAGCCCACAGTGACGTGGAAGTGGCTTCCAAAGGTGTCACCTCGATGGCGATTTTCCCGTTTGCCTTTGGATTATCCCTGGCACTTGTTACACCATACTGCAGTCACCTCCCTTCCTCAGAGATCAGCCACTTCTCCCCAGGCTTTCTCCTCACCTTCTTACTGACCTTCATTACCTCTATCCACAGGGATTCTCTCAGGAGCCACAGCTAACAAAGCTTCCCAGAACAGGACCCGGGCACTGCAAAGCCATGGCTCCCCAGAGTGCAAGGAAGAGCCTGAGCCCCTGTCTCCTGAGCTGGAATACATTCCCAGAAAGAGGGGCAAGAACCCCATGAAAGCTGTGGGACTAGCCTGGTGAGTTTTAACCCTTTGCCCACCAATAGGGAATGGCACTAGGGGAGGGTGGGACCTAGAAACTTATCTAAGTGTCTGGTGAGAAGATGAAGCCAACATTGTGGAGACAGACGCGCTGGGTGCAAGGACTGGGGATCTCCGAGGAATGGGGCGGGGAGGTTGGAAAGTGTGTGCAGTTGGAAAGACAGGTTTTCTGTGGAGTAAGCTGAGCTAATTGGATTTGAATTTGGTTCCCTGGCCTCATCGTTTTGGGGGAGGTTGGGTGAGATTCAATTGAGGTTTTACCTAGAAGGTGTTCAGTACATTGTTATTCAGATTCGTCTCTGACCTTAATACATGTTATTGATTGATATTGAAGGGGAGGGGAAATTAACCTTTTTTTTCAGCCCCTTAGGTGTTCCAGCCCTTTACAGTGTAATGTTTTAGCCTTTCTGGGAAATAGTACATCCCCATTTCACAGATGAGAGAACTGAGGCTCAGAGCTGGGATTCTTATCAGGTCTTGTGATTCTATGCCCTTTCCCCCACACCAAGGTGCTCCCAAGTAGCAGTTACTCAGAATTAGAAGTGGAGTCTGGGAGAGGGAGAGGGTGTGGGGCACTTTAGGCAGAGGGAAACTTTGCCAAGACTTGAAGAGAGAAAGAGGATGGGCTGTCAGGAGAATCATGCACTGGCCGTATAGCAGGATTGCAGGGCTCAACGTTGAGAAGTGTCACTCTGGCTACAGAGTAGGCAGAGACCCAACTACATTAGGCCTGTTGCGCCATTCCTGGGCGTTTGGACTCGGCTGAGAAGTGATGGAGAGCTGTGAAGGGATTTTATGCAGGGCAGTGGCAGGATCTGATTTGTGTGGGGCCCTCCAGCAGCCAGTGCGGAGGCTGAATAGACAAGAGGAGTTGTAGTTCTCACAAAATCAGTGAAGCTGGAATGAGATTTCTCCCCAGCTCCTCTGGCTCAGGCATGGCCCCTCCCCAAACCCCATGCACATCTCCCCACCCCTAGGGCCATCGGCTTCCCCTGTGGTATCCTCCTCTTCATCCTCACCAAGCGGGAAGTGGACAAGAACCGTTTGAAGCAGATGAAGGCTCGGCAGAACATGCGGGCATCCAACACGGGCGAGTATGAGAGGCAGAGGTTCAGGGCCTCCTCCCAACACGCCCCTTCTCCAGAAGCTGGGTCTGGGGCACAGACCTGAGGAACACTGCAGCCCTCCCCTAGACTGTATTGACTGTGGCCTCCAAACTGCGAAGTCCTTTGGGTTTGGCTGCAAATCTGGTCTTTGCCTCTAAGGTCCACCAGAGGGCACACAAAGCCCAGGCTGCTGCCAGCACCCATCTCTCCTCCCTCCCCTCACCTCCCTGAAACCAGCCAAAGGCTAATAAAGTTATTGAGTGTTGGAGTGGAAAGGAACTGGGACTGGATTTTTGAGTCCCTTGGGATGGGAGGGACTGAGGGTGGGGCTGGTTACTTCTGTGTGCTCTGTCTCACAAAAGCATTCAGTGTTCCCCTTAATGGTTCGGGAAACCACAGAGAGTTCAGCAACAAGCCTAGGCTCAGGCCCTGGGGACCAAGCCCACAGAGCTGCTGGCCAGGAGGGTGGAGTCCCTCTCAGCTTTGAACAAATAAAAACAAAAAAATCAAAAAGGGCATTGAGGGTGTGAAAGTTAAAAAAGCACTACTCATGACTGAGTCCAAATGACTCGACCTCTCTGGGCTTCAGTTTCGCTGTTTTAGGTTTGGAACTAGTGATCTCTAAGGCAGGTGACCTGAACCTGAACCTGCACCCATCTCCCCCTCCCCAATTGCGAAATTGTCTGCACACATACAGCTTTGCAGGAGGCAGTTCATGAGTTTTTGTGGAAGGTCCGTGATGTGAGAGGTCACCGGCTGAGCAGTTCCTCCCCCCCCCCCCCCAGCAGTGCAGGCTGAGCTCTCACCAGCCTTCCACACCCGTCACCAGGAAGCACTGGGGCAAAGTGTCCTTGGCTATCTTAGAAAAGGTAGAAGATAGCAAGTGGCTGCTTTGGGCAGAGCCAGACTGGAGGTGAAGAAAACCAGAGTCAAGTGGGGTTTTAATTTCTAAACATAAAACTTTATTACATTTCTAGTTATGTCCTTTTACGTGATATACTTAGGACTAAGAACATAATAGAGGAGTCCTAATTATACCCTTGGGCTGATTTGCTTTCCACCCTACCCCACAGAGTGACCCTTGTCCTCCTTCCCCCTTCCAGCTTGAGGCACTTGGTGTCACGGAGAAAGCAGTAGCTGGCTGGGGAGATGGGGCCCGAGTCTAAACCGCACCCCCATGAGAGTTAAGAACAGGGGAAGTGTCCTTCCTCTCAGGGCCCTCCCAGGTTAGCAGAAGGAAAGCACACACAAGCTTCCACAGGTGTCACTGCAGGTTTCTCCAGCTCTCAGACTGGGCAGGGCACCCCCAAGGCATTTTCCCTGCCCCCACCCAACCACCTCTTCATCCTGGTTCCTTCCTGGCCACGCTTACCCCTACAAACCACCCCATCTCCTGACCTTTGCCCCTCACTTTCTGCCTTGAGCTGCCTGAGCCATAGGAAGCAGAGATCCCTTTAACCAGAGATCTCAGAAGCACCAGGGAGTGCCCTCCAACCTGCCCCAACCCCAGGCAGCTCTGGAGAACGGGGACCAGATGGCTGCAAATGGGCCTGCTTTCTCTGCCACTGCAGCCATGAGGAAGCCCAGGGTAGATGCTGCTCTGTATTGGCCCCTGTGCTTGACTTTGCTTGCTCTCATTTCCCCGCCTGCCCCGACCCAGATAAACAGTATATACATGCCATCAGAAGGGGAGCTGAAGCAGGGGGACCCACAGGCACAAATCTCGCATACCTCCCTGAGTGGGGAAGTGCCAAGGTTTGCCAGAGGAGTACAGCATCATGGTGTATGAGTCCCAGAGGCAGAGGATGAAGCTCTTTGTTAGGAGATGAGGGAAGAAACAGCCCCAGCTACTAAGCCCAGAAGCCTGTGGCAAGGGTGGGAGGGGAAACCTCATCACCTTGAAGTCACTTCTACCTCCATATTCCCTTTTAGTTATGGAATAGGCTTTTGTCATCCCTCCCCCTCCAACCCCAGCAGTTAAGAAGAATCTGGTGCCACACAGTGGGTACATCTTCAGCCTAGTCCCTGCCAAGAGTTAGTTCCCAGTTCCTCCAGCCCCACCAGGTGGTACCCACACATCCACAGCCAGAGAGGCCACCCACTCAGGACAGAAAGGAAACTGGGCATATTACTTGAGGAGAAGGAAAGGGGTCTGTAGCCCAGACCCCGGTCACAAGGCCTAGCCCTCTAGGGATGGGAGAGCCTTGGGTGGCGTGGAACTGGGGGTGCTCTTTAATCGCGACTCCCCACCAGCTGCAGCACAAAGGTGAAGATGTAGATGATGTCCGTGTAGATCTGCAGGGCGCCAGTGATGTAGTCCTCCGGGCTGATGGTGTGCTTCCGGTTCCCCAGGACCAGTTGCGTGTCATAAGCCAGGAACTGCAGGGACAGGCACAAGTGAGGACCCAGGCCAGAACTTGTTTCTGATTGACAGGTCTGTCCCTGGAGCCTCTGTGCCACGCAGCAGTGTGCTTAGGGGACACATTAATGAACGGCACAACACAGTCTCTGCCCTCAGAGTGTGCAAAGGAAGAGAGGCGCCCTGTCCCTGCAGTGCGGCCTGTTGAGTGTTCCACAGCGGGCAGTGGGAACAAGAGCAGGCGGGGATGCCCAGAAAGTCAGTGGAACCTCTTGACGGTGGGAGAGGGAAGGGTAAAGTCACACTCCATCTGCTCAGTTCCTCCTCTCCCTCCCCTCAGCTCTCTTTGCCGGGGGGGGGACAGGTCCTTACTCACCAAGGTGAAACAAATGGCCCCCAGAGCAGCATAGAGCATATGGAGCCAGTAAACCTGGGGAGAGGAAACGGAGGCGGTGTTAGAAATCTTAGCAAAGTGTGGACCAGGGCAGGCACTCTCAGAACCAGCTTCCCCTGGGGTTCTGGCATCCAAGTGGGTAGGTCCAGGAAGCTACCTACATGAAAGGACTACCTCTGCCTTCCAGATTCTGGAAGAAATGAAGAATGGTAACACATTTAGCGGGAAAACACAGCCATCCTCCCATGGCCATGTAAAAACCGATCTCCGAAGTGAGTTAAGGTACAGAGGTGTCCATATATTTCTGGGGAAAATGTGGTTGACTTACAGCTCTGGGAGGGGCAGACTCAGGCACACACTGGTTGGAGAGCCCTACCACACACCCCCTAGTTACTGTCAACCTTCAGGAGAGTGGTCTCGCAGCCCAGCCTGGGAGGGACAGACTAAAGAAGAGAGCTGCGAGAGAAGCCCCCACCACCTTGATGAACATCAGAATCAGAGAGTACCCCCAGGGCAGCCCTGCTGCACAGCCTTCCAGGTGCCTGTCCATGGAAGGGCAGGGCCAGCCCACGGCCAAGTGTGCAGGTAGCCCTCCTGTGCATGTGCTTCCCCTCCCAGCACTGTTCTCCCCACTCTGCCACAAGGCTCCCCTCAGCCTAGAGTCCCCAGGCTCTCCCCCAGCTGACTGGAATAAAAGAGGAGTTGGACGTAGTGACCCCTAAGGTTCCTCCAGCCTGGCCCATCTTCTTGGTCCTCCAGGTACCCCTCCCAGCCTGCCTCCTAGACCCTGGTCTCACCCACTACTTCCCACAGGAGTGCCGTGGTGCTGTCTGAGGCCTTGGGTGCTACGGCTCCCAGGGCCATCGGTCACTAAAGAGGAACTAGACCCGAATCCAAAGGATGGGCCTCAGCACTGGTGCCTTTGCTAGTCGGTGAAGAGGTTCCAAAGTCAGAGCCCACCCAGGGGCCTGTGGGGCCTGCTGCACCTGTTACACAGAAAGTCCTCCCCAGGCCCTGGGTTCGCTGACCCCAGCTCTCCCCAGACACTCACATATTTGAAGGCCAGCACAATGGCACTGACAATCCCAGTCACCATCATCACTATTCCCAGGACACAGAAGAGGCCTGTGCACGAGGTGAAGTCCACCTGCCAGGGAGGAGGAGTGAGGCTCCTGTCAGACAACCAGCAGCCCAGCCAGACTGGCCCTGCCTCCCCACACCAGGGAGTCCCAGTGCTGCCTCCTGGGGGCGGGAGAGTGGCAGCCCTAGGACAGACAGGAAGCAGCTCTGCAGGCAGAGCAGCTCTGAAGGGAAGGGGACCTAGGCCTCCAAGGGAAATCCCCAGTGTAGGGGTCTGGGCCCTCTCGGGTCTGCTTAAGTGCCACCCTTAAGGGCCAGCTCTGTACAAGAAAGGGACAGAGTGGCCAGGGAAGGGCCCTCCGTCCCCTCACCTTGGTCTGGAAGCAGAAGACGGTGACCGAAATGGACACCACAGCAGTGATGATCATCGAAATGATGACAGCCTTGGTCTGATACATGCTGGAGGGAAAGCGGTGAGAGAGGCCAGAGGCAGATGTGACACTTCAAAACCACCACTTCCGGGAGGACCGTTCCCAGGACTCCCTGTGCAGAAGACGGCCAGCCCAGGATGCCCCACTCCCCCAGAACACACACTTCCCAGGAGCACGGTGGGCTGTCCCTGACTGTACCTGGCAATGGTGCCGGTCATGAAGCCCAGGGCAAGAGTCTGAGGGAGGGAGAGAGAGACCAGAGTGAAACAAAGAAGAGGGGAGGCATGGCCGTGGTGGAGTGTCAGGGCTGAGGGTAAATGTGACTGGGAGACCCAGGCAGGGGTCAGGATATGGTGACACGGAGAACCAGAGACATCACCCACAGTGGCATCGCCAGCCCTTCCCCGGGGACTAGCCCTCCCTCACGCCATCTGCATAACCCCACCCCACCCCTCTAGACTCACAAAGAGGGTCAGCAGGATGATGTTCCATGGGAAACGGCGTCTGAAGGGAAAGAGACCATGATTGAGTGACTCAGGGCCAGCCAGTCAACAGAGTCCTTTAGCACAAGGAAGATCATGGCTCGGGGGAGGGGAGGCTGGCTCAGCCTTTGGTACCTGCTCAGGTGTTCTATGCTGGGACAGCAGAGGGTGACAGGGCAGACCTGGGCTATAGGGCCACAGAGACCTGGATGCGTTTGCAGCTCTTACACTGTGACTGAGGAAGTTACTCAGTTTCTCTGAGCCTTGGCTTCCTTCTATTTGTTAAATGGTTAGAATGTTACAAATCTTGCAGTGTTGTAAGAATGATGGCTAAGGTACTTTATTTGTTTCCTTTTTTTATTTTCCAAATTATAAGAGAAAGTTTAGCCAGCTGGGCTGCATAGGCTCAGGGAAACAGTTACAGAAGCAAGAGACAGGCCCTTGGACCTTATTAGGAGGGAGAAAGGCAAAGGTTCGGCCTCCGGGAAGACGAAGGGGGGAAGTTAGGGAGCTCGAAGAGCCAGGCACTTTGTCCACACCAGAAAGTAGCTGCTATCATCCTCATTGTCCCTTTAAGTCCCCACTCGCTGCTATAAGGATACCCCTTTCTTCCCAAAAGATTTGGTCCCACTCCTGCCCCCCCCCCGCCATCCCTTCCCCTTGTCTAAGTCTCGGGGACTCACCTGGGTCCCTGGCAGCAGGCAAGGGTCAGGTAGGTAGCCAGGAAGACAGCACTGGGGAGAAAGAGACAGGAGTAGTCCACAGGCCTGATCTGCTCCTCAGCGGCGCCGGCCCAGCCCGGCCCAGCCTGGCAGCGCTCGGCAGGCCGGCAGGTTGGAGCCCGCGGAGTTGTCTGGAAGTCTGAGGGGAAGCTACCCAGTAGGACAAGAGTACCTGATCCCAGGGCACAGAAAACCTCTGTAATGGGGGCAGGGCAGCCAGAAGAGGGTGAAGGCAGCCTCAGCAGACAGGCCAACAGAACGTGAAGACAGACCACTATGCCGGGCACGTGCTGCCTTGGTCCCCAGCCCTGCTCCTGGGAGTTCTGTGCTGCTGCTGCCGCTCCTCCCTGGGCGGCACACACCCACACTGCCCAGCGCAGACGGCAGCCTGGGAGCCCCTCTCAAAGCACCGGATCCCTGCCCCGAGAACAGCCAGAGAGCTGTCACCCCTCCTCCCCTTGCTCCCAGCACAGAGGAGCGCAGACTCACTAGGATACGTAGTAGACGGCCACGTTTCTCCTCACAAACTCGCCAACTGGCTGCCTGTGGAGCAGGACAGGACAAGGGAGGAGTCACAGCCATTTCCTCTAATCGCCCGCAACCACTCTTCCTCCACTGCACCTGAGTGGCGGGCCCGCCCCATCCCCAGAGCAGGCTCAGGACCCCAGAGGTCCTAAGAGAGGGGTGGAGAGGCCTAGAGACTCACACAAAGGTGAAGATAGCGATGATGGCCACCGTGATGAGCAGCTGGATGGAGATGATGCTGTAAACCTGGAACACAGACAGGGTCACCATCCCACACCCCTGGCCTCTCCCCAGGAAGCAGCCAGCCCCCCCCCCCGAACACCAAGGAGCCCGAAAGACTCCTGCTCCCTGTCTATTAGTGGTGGGGAGGGCCTCCCTAATTGTGAAGGATCCATTCTTTGTTTTCACTTGAGAGCCCTCCCCAGCTGCAGCCAGGCAGAGAGGCTGGCTCAGGTACTGCACACACCACAGAGCTGACCCCGACCTCCAGCTGCCTCTTGACGCCCCCACCCTGTCCAACTCCAGCCTCAGTGTACTGCGCGCTCCCCGTGCCTCGCTGCATGACCAGGTGTGGCCCCCCCATGTGCAGCCGTCCAGGCTGACCTTTGTCAGGTACTGTCTACTCTGAGGAGGGTGCTGTGCCAATATGAGGTGGGGAAGGGAGGGGCGGGCTGTGGTCATTTCTGCCTTTGAGTTGCTTGCAGCCCAACAAAAGAAAGGAGTTTGGGGAGGGCAGGGCACTTTGCAGAGCCCTCTGAGATCTTCCCAGACTGCATCTGCTCCCAACCCCAAAACAAGGTCACAGAAAGGGTTGGGGAATAGGGGTCAGAAGAGTGCAGGGCTAGGGAGGACCAGGAAGGCAGCAGCTATTTCCATGGGAATGACTGCCCCAGGGCTGATAGGGCGCACCATCCCCCTCCCCCCCACCCCCACCCCCTGCCACCCCAGACTGCTTCCCAACCCAGACCTCACCTTTCGAATGAAGGTGTGTCGGACTTTCATGTCTTCCCATTCTCCAGTCCCAAAGCTGTCACTCGCTGCTCTCTCACCGTCATAGCCTGGGCCTGGGGACAGACCACAAGTGACCAACTGGGAACATGTGGCTTCAATCCCAAAGCCTCCATCACATCTCAAACTGAGACTCAGGTATCTCTAGCCAAAAAACAAGTGTTACAACTTGAACTCCTCACCCAAACCAGGTGCCCACTCTAGATGCCCGCAGGGTGACCCAGAGCTGGCCTGGGTACCACACGGAGCCATGTGCCTCTGTCATGAAGGGGCTTAGGTCAGAATCATTCCCATCGGCATGCATTCACTGAGGGCTCCTGGATGAGGGTGCCCAGCCCACACCTGGGTGCTCTGGCGTATGAATGCACATGGTCTCTCCTGGCAAGAGCTCTCAAACTAGTGAGGAAGCCAGGCAGGCACATGGCTTGGAGCACCAGCCAGGAGAGCTGTGGGGTCGGAGCAGGGGACTCCGGGACAGAAGGAGGAGAAGAAAGGTAGGAACACAGCACAGGTGTGTGGAGGGTGGAGCAGTCTGGACTCAGAGAAAACAGACATGTCAGGGGTGCAGAGTCCTAGGACAAGGCAGGACGGGAAGTGTGCTTCACACGGGCCTCTGGCTGTGCTCCAGGCCTCAAGAGATGCTGCGGCCTCAAAGCATTCCTCAAATGCCTCCTCGGATGCCTCCCCTGACCGCTTTCAAAATCCATATGGGGTCGTGGGGCTGCTCGGAAAAGTCTCACTGCCTTCTAATCTTATCTCATTTCTGACCAAACAGATTACTTGCTTCAGCAGTTACCAAACATCCAAATGACTTCTGGGTGTTTGCAAAAGTCAGGTGTTACCTTAAAGGAGGAGGATTTGTCAGCACCAAATTAAAAAAAAAAAAAAAAAAAGTGCCTCAGGTTCCACAGGGAGAGAGGAATCTGGGTGGGGTGGCAGCTGCCTAGTTGGGAATGGTCTCCCAAGGTAACAGCTCTGAAGCAATTAAGCACTTCACCTGGCCACTTTCTCACGTGAAGCAGCTTCTGGCCTCCCTGATGGACTCAGCCTCCCTCATGAATAAAGGGGCCAACAGGTGGCCCGGAGGGCTAGGTGCTGAGGGAAACGTAGAGAGGTAACAAAGACGGAAGTGGAGAATTGAAAAGGAAGGGAAGGAGGTGGCCTCACATGCTGTGCCCCTCCTCACACCGCCCCCCCATCAGGGACTCACCATAGTGCATGGGCATCGGGTGGACCGGGGGCATAGGCTGTGGGTAGCCAGCAGGGTGACCATAGCCCGGCTGTGGGTAGGCAGGGTAGGCAGGAAACCCACCAGGCAGGACCGACGGCTGCCCGTAGCCCCCCTGGGGTGGAGGGTACAGGGGGTTTCGGTCCTCGTACGGAGGTGGGGCACTGGGGTTGGACATGGTCGCTCAAGGGCTGAGGGGAGACCCCAGCTGCTGGGACCTGAAACGGGAGGTGAGAAAAGCTGTCATGAGCTCCCAGGCCCAGCTCACTCAGCCCAGGCCCAGCTCACTCAGCCCCGTCCGGGGCCTCCATGGGAGGAGACCCCATATTTTCCCTATGTCATGGTGCGTCACTCTGCCCACAGACCATCCTCCCCTTCACCACAATGCCCCTGCCCCCCAGCTCAGCCTCTGCCCCTCGCCTTCACACCAGCTTTCGGTCCACAGCCCTCCACACTGTGCAGCGTCCTGCCAACGGCGAGCAGGGGCAGCAGGAGCCCAGAGAAGTCACTGGGCATCAGTGGGGTGAGCAAAGAGGAGCAGGGGCCTGGGACCTCCCTGTGATCATTTAAGAAACGCTTCTAGTGACCAGGGAAGAAGCTGATGGCCCAGCAAAGCCTGGTGAATCGCAGGGCCAGCTGGGACCCGCTGAAGGGGTCAGCCCAGCCCCCATGGCAGCTGGCCGGAGTGCTGGGCCTGAAAGGCAGAGCTGGGAAGGAGCCAAGGCTCAGAGCGCAGGGTGGAGGAGGAGGTAGAGTACAAGCCAGCCCCAGTGCTGGAGCTGCCAGGCCCAGAGCGGGAGGGCAGAGGGCCCGCGGACAGTGGCAGACTGAGTCAAGGGACGCCTGAGGCCTGGGGGCAGGGGGTGCATGAGAGCTGGGAGGCGGCACAAAAAGGCCGGCCTGAGACAGGACTTTCTGGTTTCTTCAGTGGCAGCCTTGGTGTGCCAGGTGTGTGGCAGCCTATCCACTGTTCTCTTCCCAGGCTTCCCAGGGAGTGGGCCGTGCTGGCAGGCCCTCAAGGGCCCCTGGCAGGGTGAGATGTGCGTCTTGAACCCCAGGGTCTCTGGTATCCCTGAGATTCCTGCGTGTCTCCCCCCAGGCACTGTGGCTAGCAGGGAGAGAGAGCACTGAGGATCTGGGCAGCGAGGCCCAGATGCTCAGCCAGATGAGGGAACCATGACTCAGAACAGTGAACCAGCAGGTTAGCAGTGCCACCAGAATCGAGGCCTTCACGGTCCTGGGTTTGTGTCTTCTGTTGTGCTGCATGATTTGTACCTCTCAAGCCAAATAAATTCCTGCTGGCCTGGTGTTCCCCTCTGAAGTGACAGAGATGGGAACTAGGGAAGAGCGAAGGAGGTCCTGGGAAGGCCCTTTAGGAACAAGCCCCGAGAGTCTGGGCCCCTTGTCAGGACCACTACCTCCCTGCAGAGCATCTACCAAGGGGCCGACCTTTCGGACCCCACAGGGAAGAAGCAACCAGTCCCCACCCCCTCCCCATCCAGGCCAGCAGACAGCCTCGAGCCTCTGCTGGAAGGAAGGGGGCAGCGGCTTTTGAGGGCACCTGCACAGTCCAGGGAGGCAGACAGAGGGTTGTCTTATCTCTTCTCTCTCACAAGCAGATGATACAGAGAGGAGGGGCCGGGCGGGGCAGGCAGAACAGACTGCGTAACAGGCCAGTCTCTAAATGGGTTGTTTTGAGGAAAGCTGTTCTCCATCTCCCCAGAGTAAATGGACCAGCACAGCAAGACTATGTCAGGTCAGAAGTAAGAAAGATGTCCTTGACAGTGAGGCTGTGACACAGCCCTAGGGCACCAAGCTGGGGTCGTGGTGGCGGGCCTGCACCATGCAGTGGAGGCTCCTGAGGACGGTGGGCAGGAAGGGACGAGGGGGACTAAACACTGGAGTGTTATGAGCTTAAGAAACTGAGATACTAACTTCTGAAATGTTCTGTATTTATATATATAAAGGTGAGAAAATATTCCTAAGTATTTATAATATGTGACTCTCCTGAACAGACTTTTTAAAAGCAAAGAAAAACTAGGGTCCCCTTCCACGAGGCAAGAGGCTCCTTTTCCCCATACCCCTCTGTCCACTCCCTCCAAAAGCCCCTTCTAATTCCACCGAGAGAGTGGAACGGTGGCCCGTTTGCAGGAAGAAGGACAGGCAGGTCACCTTCAGAGTTGGGTTGTCAGTCATGATTACTGTCATCTCGGCACGCACCCAAACCCACCTGATGGCCACCTTCTGGCTGGTGGTACACCGGGGAACAGGCTGAACACAGCCCAAGAGGCACCGGCAAGAAGGGCCCTGTGGTCAGAAGCTCCAGCTGAGCCACCAAACCGTGTCACCAGTGCCCAGTTCTGTCACCTCCTTGGGGTGCACCTCTGTGAAATGAGCTGAGCGGACCAGGTGATCTCTGAGGTCATTTGCAGCTCCAACAGACGGGCATCCTGTGACCTCCCTGAGAAGCCAGGCCATGTGGCACCGGCCCTTTGCCTGGCCAGCCAGCTGCCCACCCCTCCCTCTTCCCTCCTTCCTCGAAGCAAAGCCGGACAAACAGGTCCCTCCGCGGACTGAGGGGTGAGTCAGAGAGAGCAAGGCCAGCCTCAGACGGGCCACCAGGACTCCAGGGTTCACGCAGCGGGCTGCTGACTCACAAGGACTCCCTCCACACTCCCACCCCCACTCTGATTCTTCTGGCCTCAGAGGAATTCACCGCAGGTCTGCCAGACGGGAACACAGCAGGTCCCAGTCCAGTTCCCCGCAAGCCCATGCTCACCAGAGGCTGGCACTGACCGCCTCACATCCCCATGCCCCCGTGTCCCCACGCCCCCATGTCTGGAAACTGGGTCTAACACTGTGAGAGTGCCCTCCACGGGGCCGTGACAATTAAATGAGAAGACACTCATAGAACACTGAGAATGGTGCCTGACCCCTGATAAACAGTAAACGTTGACTATTTTTAGTTATTATTTCATTAAATCCTCAAGATAGCCCAACAGGGTAGATAATGCCATCGCCCCTACTTACAGGCGAAAGGCACAGAGGCTTAGAGAACTCAGCTGCGCGAGGTCACTCAGCCAGGGTGTGAGGGGGTCGGGGCTGCGCGCCCAGACGGGCTCCGGAGCCCGTGCTCCTAGAGCCCGATCACATCCCTCCTCCACTCACCTGTCTGTCCAAACTTCTCATGGCCCCCCGTGTAAGACCCTCGAATGGCAGTGGAGACTTACACAGCCAGTGGGCTCAGAGTCATTGAGCCCCTTCCCTAACCCCGAGTTCCCCAGCCCTGTGCCACCGCCAGGAGGAAAAGAGGGTGGTCAGAGATGGAGACTCTTACACCTGAAAGCTGAAATGAAACTCGCTCAGTTAGGGTAAGCTTGCTCCTCGCTTTACCAAGCAGACAGCCATAGTGCAGGGGGAACAGTGTGACCTGCCCTCGGTCACAAAGCGGGGCCTGAGGTAGGGACCACATCTCAGGCCTCTGGTATCGAGGCCTGGGCACAGGCGAGGAGGCGAGTGTCCAGACCCATCAGGGGAGTGGCTGAGCTCGGCCACGCTCACCTCTGAGCAATGCCAGGTGAGCAGGAGCCCCGGGCTCGGGGCTGCCAGCGCTGGCAGCTTCTCAGCCTGCTCCCTGGCTGCTGCCCGGCCTACATGACAGCCCAGGCCACCTCCTCACTGAGACTCAGCCAGGGATGAGGTTTGGGGCTGGCTCTGGCATAGGTGGTAGGGAAAGGGGGAAATGCTCAGTGTTCACTTTCACAGCTGTGACTAAAGGTGGGAGCCGGACAAGAATGCAGAGTTGGAAGAGGAAGAGGGGAGAGGGGAGGGAAACAACCGGAGACAGAGTGAGGATGATTCATGCCCAAAGCCCAGACCCAGGAATCAGGTCATCCGGGCAGCCACTGAGGGGCTCGCAGTCTCCAGGGGCTTAAAAAGACTGTTAAGGTTCCCCATGGGAAGCCAGAATTTTCCTGAAACACAGTGAGCATTCAGCTTCTACTGGACACACTCCAGGGGCAGAGAGCAAGACTGTTCCACTGGCGGCAGCTTGAATCACTAGAACATTCTTCCTCACAATGCCTGTTACCAAGACATTTGGACTCTGCCCTGTCCTTGCCATGTAACAGATCTAAGTTTGCTCCCTCTCATGGCCCTGATGCCTCGTCAGGAAGGAGCCAGACCCTCTCCTTCCTCCGGCAGGACCCCCGGACCCAGCCATCACGGTAGCGGTAGCAGAAGCGGGTGGGCGCAAACGCAGGATGTGCTGGCTGTCAGGGTTTCTGGGTGCAGCCTTGGGGAAGCACCACCCTCCCCGGAAGCGCAGCCACCATGCTCCTAGCCACGTGAGGCCCAGCCCAGGCCCTGGCTGCCCTGGAGGGCACCTGAAGGGTTAAGGCTCTGGAATCTGCAGAGGCCTGCGCTACTGGGGTTACAGCAGAAGGGTGTGTATGTTTGAGGGAGGGGCCAGAAAGGAGCAGCTGACTAGTCCAGGCAGCATGCCCTCCTCCCTGCCAGGAACGGGTGCCCGGAGCCGAATGGAAAGAATAGCTCAGAGTGCACATCTCAGGAAACCCCACCCAGCAGGCCCAGGAGGGCAGCCCCTGGCCCACTGTGACCTGGTCTCTTGTAACAGTCTCTTTCCTTCCCTCTTCCTTTACCTATTGCAACTCCCCCAGCTCTCTCCCCTCCACGCCCCCACAAAAAAAAAAAAAAAAAAAAAACCACTTCACACTCCTAACCCAGCATACAGCCACCAGGGCAGACGAGCACAAAGATACACTAGGTACCTGAGTAAGTCACCAGGCCTGATGCACATGGACCAAGGGGCCTGGAACCAACTTATCCTTTTGTCCACCTGGCCCCCGGGGATTAACAAGATGACGCTGAGTGGATCTGGAAAGGACTTTAGGAATCATCTAGTCATTTGACAAAGAAACCCCAGAGCCAAGACTGCTCCTGCCTCAGCTCGCGACAAGCCCTCTGGGTTATGGGTTTTGAACTTCATTCCCAGCCCTGCCCGCTGAGAACAATCCACCCATTTCCCCAGTTCTCTGTGTCCTCCTGCTCAGAAACAGATTAAGAAGTCATGATTTCCTCCCCAGCCTCGGTCTCTAGCCAGGGCGGCCTCTCTCCAGTCAGAGACAGAGGGGGTGGCCCCAGGCTCCATGGAAGGGGAGGCTGCCCTGGAGGGCAGGGAGGGTCCAGGCACCCACAGCTCCCCGATCACCCTTCTCTGAGGGCCGAACTGTGTCATCAGTGTGGTAATTGCGAAGCCCCAGACAAGCCCGTGTCAGAACGGCCTGGGAGTGCAGATCAGGAATGAGGAAGCCATTAGGCAGCCAGGGAGGGAAGAGCATCACTCACAGTGAGCAGCAAGCACTGGGTGCTTGGGCACACAGGGGCCTCACAACGGCCCTGTGACGGGCACACTCTTATCTCCACTCTGCACATGACCAAACTGAAATTCAGAGGAGACAGACCTAAGGGCCAGAGCAGGCGAGCAGCAGAGAGGGGCTTGAACCCAGATCTGACGTCTGATTTTACACCTGCCTGCCGCAGATGCCTCTGAGACAGCCCCACTGGTCCCCTGTGTGATGCGGTCAGCACCCAGGGCGGGCAGAGGTGGAAAATGCCTTTGCTTTTGATAGCCAGTCCCTTTCCCTTTGTAGGAAGTTGATCCGGGCCAGAGCCCTGGCCATGACACCACTGTGAGTCAGGATGGGCCACTTCCCATCTCTGGACTCAGCTGTCTCGTCTGTGAACGAGCACACTGAACCAAAATATCAAAGTCCATGCCAACTCCAACAGTCTCCGATTCTGAGTGAAGAGCCTACCAAACCAGAACACGAGGCTTCAGGGCAGGATGACCTACTTCCTGAAGAATTTAGGCTAAGGTTACAACTCACGTTAACTGGTCTGGAGGACCGTCCGCAGAGGCAGAGGCATGTGGCATGCTCTGGGTGTGGGGGTGGCCATAACTCTGTCCTCCCAGACTGCCCCTATATTGCCCTGTGGACCCTACGGCCAGCATTTCCTAGGGGCTCACTCACCCCAGAACCTACAGAGAGACACAGCAGTGCTAGAAGAAAAAGAACAAGGCAGAAAGCCAAGAGCCCTCGGTTCTAGCTCTACCACTAACTGGCCTCCCTTTCCCCCAAATCTCCCGCACGAGGGAAAGGGGGAGAGGCTCGTTACCCAGAATCAGAGTGGAGAGGTAGAATCATCAGGCCTGGTATTTCCCACACTGCTCTAGAGAACACTGCCCCAGGAGACAGGGGTGACGAGCTCGGAACACAGACCAGTCTGAAGAGCCACCCACACCCCCTCTGGAAGTTCACATGGCACAAGGCCCCCCAGCAGCCCTGCACTGAGCAAGCTGTCCAACTTTGATGAACCCAGTAAACTGCAAGCTTTCTTAAGCTCGAAACATTTTCATCAAAACACACCTAATTAATAATATCCCATGGAATGCTGACCAGGCCACCTCTGACTTAACAGACAGACCCAACCCTGAGAATGAGTCGTGTCCTAACTCCTATCTTTCTTTCAGTTGAAGTGTAAGCGACATAACATTGTATTAAGTGTCAGGTGTACGGCACAATAATTCAATATTTGTACACACTGCAAAATGATCACCACAGGAAGTCCAGTTACCATCCGTCACCATACGGACTTACAAAATTTTTTCTTGTGACAAGAACTTTTAACATTTACTCAGCAACTTTCAAACACGCACTACAATATTATTGACTATTAAAACCCCTGTCCTTACACACAGCCCCTGAGGACAGTCACATTAAGCACCAGGCAGGCCCCCTCCTCTCAGTCAGCTCAGTGCCTGGACCCCCTGCAGGAGTCCCTCCTCCCCCTCCCCCACAGCTGCTCCCATGGTGGGACCTACTGCCAAGGGCTGGGTGATGACCCCAACTAGCATCGAACCAGGAGGCTGGCACCCCCTGACGTCACCTTAACGTAACAGGAACAGAAATACAACTCGTCACACCCAAGAGTAAGGACTCACTCTTACCTTCCTCCCTGACCACTGTACTGAGTGCACTGTGGCCTGTGAACTTTGGGATATCATTTGTACTTCAAAAACAAAACCTAGGTTTTGGCCTAGAATTCCAGAATCTTGGGGGTGGAAGATTCTGTCAAGGCTGTCCCCTCCAAGGCGTTCCCAACAGAATACTCCAGAAACCCCACATCACATTGCTAGCAGAGGCCTGCCCAGAGAGCTGCATGGGCTTCCACTCTCAGGCCCTCCCGGCGCAGCCCTCTGAAGTCACACAGGTGTGTGTCCCTTCTCAGGGCTTCTGCCCAGGGGGCGGCAGAAGGGGGCGTTCAGAGGATCCCAGTGCTCCGAGGTAGACAGCTTCTGGCTGAGGCGCCCATTCCCACAGGAGGAGGCTGAGCTGAGGTGGCTGTTAGCTCGGCTCATGTCCTCACACTTAAGTAACCCATCATTACCTCTCTGGCGTGCCCGCTTTTACAGTGAGGTCCTGAGATCATGGCGCAAGGACACAGGAAACCAGGGCCCTTGGCACTGTGGTCCCACCACTTTTTTCTAGGTTACACACTGGGTCCCTGGGTCCTCATGACTGGAGAGACAGGGAGGGCAAGCAGGTGAGAAGTATGGCTGCCCGTCTGTCCCAGACACAGCAGCCCGAAGGAAGCACCTAGCTCCTGCTGCCACCACTGACTGGCCAGGCCAAAGGCACTGGCTTTGAAACCAAAGCTCACCAGTGAGATGAATATTTCAGAGCCCCAGAAAACTGGACACCCGAGGGACCTTCCACGATATGTGGCTCTGACCCTGGTTCCCAGGCCTACCCCCACTTATCCCATGCCCAAGTTCCTCAGGTAGAACCCCACAGAGCTCCACAGCGAGCTGGGAGGGGATGGAGACCTCCACCCCCCACCCAGGGGGCAGGACTGATGCAGAACCCACAGGATGCCAAGCCTCCCAGCATTCTTCCCCTACTTGCCCTCGCACTGTTGCCTGGCTCCTTCCCCGGTCTCCACTTGTTTACCCCTTTCCCGTTTTCCTGCTTGCTTTTTACTCCGACCCAAAGAGGCCAGGAAGAGAACAATACTCCCCCTGTAGTCTTCTGAGCCCAGCATGGAGGAAGTGGCAAGAGCAGGCAAAGTGAGGCAAAGCCATGGTTTTCGAGGTGGCCGATTCCCCACACCAACCAAGGGCGGGGGCTGCTCACTGTTTCCACCCTGTCTCTCCCCGCACTCACTGGGACGCTCCTTCACCTGTCCACACCAGGGCCCGCAGCAGGCGCAACCTGAGGCCAGGGTGAGTGCTGCGCCACCTCCCGCTCCCACCAGGTGAGGGCCATGAGGGCCCTCATTTCCACGCACAGCTGGCCACTCTGGGGCCGGCGCGGGGGACACGCCCTGCGATAGGAAGGAGCCAGAAAGACTGGCGCATGACACCCTCAGATCCTGGCCCATTCGCCGTGGTCACAACCAGCCGCTCGGCTCCCCAAAGTAAACAGGCGACACTCGCCTGCCCCAAGCGCAGAGGGAAAGCGAAACTCCAATGGAGAGCGACAGATCCTCGTGTTGGCACCGGCTCTCCACGCACTCCCATAAAGTTTGGGGACGCGGCCCAACACCGCCTCAGCCCTGGCTCAGTCCCCGCCGGCCCGCAGTCCCCAACTCCCGCCGGCCGCGACCCTTTGGCTTGCCTGGTCGAGTCGGACGATGTGTTCGCAGCCTCCAGACGTCGTAAGTCCCGCACTGTCCGCTCTGGCCTAAGCTGCGCCGGGCTGGGCTGGGCAGTCCCGCCCCGTGGCGTCGGCCCGGCGGGGCGGGGTCAGTCGGCACCGCCTAGGGGGCGCTGGGGTCCGCCCCGGGGTCCGCCCCGGGTCCCGCCCGCTTCCGGCCTGTGGCCATGATGCATCTTACTAGTATTTTCTAATTTAAAGGCAATACGTAATTACTGATGGAAACTTAGAAACACAAAAATACAGAACCTCATTCCACCCCCTCCCGACTGCCCGCAGGAAGCACTTGCCTTTGGGGCGATTTTGCCTTCAGGTATTTTTCTTGTTTTTCTAGAGTGAGGTCATATTATGTAAATTTTGTTTATTGCTTTTCTTTTACTTGGTATTTTATCACAAGCATGTTCTTGTCACAAAATATTACTCAAAAGCACACTTTAAATGCCTCAAAGTTTTCTATCACATAGCTATGCTGATTCATTAAATCGATTTCCTGCTGGACAACAAATAATTTCCCATTTCTTCATTATTAGATACAGTCTGTGATGAACATCTTTGACAATTCTTTAAGCCAAATGCATCTTTTAGGTTTCAAACTTCAAACATCGGAACAGAGAGGTGGAACTTAGGATCCCTGACCCCAAGGGGCTAAGACAGTCCCTGTTCGGAGCTGCTCCAACGGCTCCAATGGGACGCAGCCATCGGAGTCAGGGTCCTGGACTGAGCTGTAAATCACTGCAGGGCCGGGCCTTGGGCGGAGGGCTTTGCACCCCTCTCTCAGCCCTCACAAGTGGAAGAAGGCACAGCAGTCCCACCTTAGAGATGAGGGAATGGTTCTGGGAAGTTTTGAAACATTGCCTGTATTTGTGTAGTTCTGAAATCCATGTTTTTTCCTTTACACCAAGGCTGCCGCTGCTGGTAGCTGAACAGCTTTATTTAAGGTGCTTATCTCGTGCTAATAGCTACAGATCAACACTACCACTCACTGTCTTTCACTGCCTGTTGACCCTTTTGCTTTTTGAATGGATAAGGGTTGACTAGACAAAACACATCTAGAAATGGACACAGCTAGACGACCAAGGCAGCCTAAGCAATTCCTGATTCCAAACCCACCAGTAAGCACTTTTCCTGATGTTATTATCCCCTGTGGCCAGTCCAGCTCTTTCAAGGCTTAGCAAGGAAGAGCCCAGGACTTACTGGAAGCTCGTTTTCATCGTCAGCATTAGTGAATGTGTTCACTACTAAGCATGATAAGCAGAGTTGCCACTTAGATCGTATATTTCAGACCAATCAAAATAAAAATGTTTTTTAAATTGCCTTCTGCTCCCCCCCACACACACTGTATATTTATTTGTATAGATTGATATAACTTAATTAGGCGTTACTTAAGGGGATTGACTGGTGGACATCATAGTGGGCAAACTCCCCCAGCCACCCCAACCCTTCCGTGTAAGTTCACTTCTGTCAGTGTAAGAAACGCCCAAGTCTGTACGAATTCTTCTGAGTTTATTTGGGCCAAACCGATGACCATTGCTTGGAAGCAAAATCTCATCAGATTGAGAAAGTGCTCCAGAAAATAGCAGTTTTATGACTTAATTTATACATTATAATCAAAGGGGAAGATGTAAGGGGGTTACAGGAAATTGATTGGTAATAGATTATGGAGGTGGGAGAAAGCAAAGCAGGGAAACCTTTGGAATTGGATACAAAGTAAAATGAATAGACACTTCTTTTACATAGGTGGGTACAGGACAGTTAAGTCAACAATCAACATGATAACAAAAACAATGAGGGAATTTGTGGTCTCTGCTCTGGTAGTCATGCTTTGGGGTGGGGGATCACTTTGTTATTACAAAGGCATGTTAATATCAATTAGTTATTATAACTAATAACTAATGTTATTAGTTATTCTAGAGGCAAAAAGAGACAGGCTCAGTTAAGGTGAAGATTGACCTTTGTGAGGGAAAAAATACCATCCTAGGACATGGCTACCTGCTGTGAATCACTTTTAGTTAGAAAGTTTTAATTTCCGACCGTCCTGTACAGCTACTCTCTCTCTGAGTTTGTAAGGCGCCCATGCACGGTTTAGCTTGTGGCCCCTTTTTCATCCAGTTCCTAGGGGCAGAAGGCCTCATTTTAGGAAGTTTCCCCCCAAAGCATGAGATCATCGGGGCAAACGCAGCTCCACTCAGTCTCAGTCTCCCCGTTGACCGCAGCTCAGAGCCCTCGGTGAACCGCAGAGCCCTGCAGAATACGGCCGGGTCTCCTGATGCCCCCTCACACTCTCTGTGCTTTGGCACCTTGTCCAGAAAGCACCCTCCACTTTCTCGAACTTCCAGAGTGGCGACGTCTCCAAGGAGATTTGCTTTCCCGCCAGCAATCACATCTGCCCTGTGGGAGAGCGGGATGTGGTGGGGACACACACAACAAACCACACAAGGCTTGCTGCACCCCCGTCCAAACCTGTAGATAATTTTCATGAATTGATTTGAGCCAAACTGATGACAACTGACAGGAAGCCAAATCTCTGCAGCCTGAGAAAATGCTCCGGAGAATGGCAGTTTTGCAGCTTATTTTATACGTTAGAATCAAAGGAGGTATAAGGAGGTTCCATGAAATCTATTGATGGTAGATTGATGGGGAGGGAGAAAGCCAAGTGGGGAAAATGCTGGGACTGGATAAAAGATAAAACTAAAAGGGAGCCAGAGAGACACCTGCTTCCTTTACGTTGGCGTGTAGGGCAATCAACAGTGACCCTGCACAGACGGACAGACAGCACGCAAGGAACAAGGTGACGGGAGGGGCTCGGTGGTCTCCTGCTCCAGTGGGAGACTGTGCCCCTCGGGGTCTGACAAAGGAGATTATCACCCTGACATTCCGAAGGTCAGTTATCATAGATGCAAGAAGACAATAGACAGGCTTGTCCAAGACAAAATCGACCTTTGTTAAAGAAGCCCCCGCAGGCCCAGAGCATGACTAGCCTCCGTGAGCCTTGCTATGTCCCAAGCGCTTGAAAACCATGGTGCTAACACTCACTTTTTCTGTTGTTCGTCTATTTATTTCAGCTGAACATTTATTTATTTACTCATTTCATACCACTGGCTCAGATTCAGGGGTTTCCTCAGAGCAAGAGCAGCGAGAGATCAGAGGTGAGGGCTGACCCCCAGAGCCAGAGGTTCCTCCATGACTTGCTTTTGGTCACTTTTGGTCTCTTTTGGTCTCCAGGCCTCCCCTGAGCGTGTTAGGTTGAGTATGGGGCCCCTTTTTTATTCACATCTGGTATAAAAGGACAAAGGCCTTGTCTGTAAGACCCTAGCAGATTATTAACTAAGCCTCTGCCTTCTACCAAGCAGGCAGGAGTTTCCAGTTCAGGAGATGGAAAACGGGAAAGGGCACAGCCCCTGTCCTCGAGAAACTCACACAGTCTAAGGTCATGGTGACAGGTCAGATCGTTGCAGTGCTGTGGGTTTGACAAGTGTTCATTTGGTTCTGCAGGATCCCAGAGGGCAGAGCTCCTAACCCAACATGGGGTGGGGGTGGAGGTGTTTCAGGAAAGGCTTCTTAGGGGTGGTAATACCTGATTCCAGTGTTAGTGGGTGTTTAAGAATCAACCTGGCCACTGAAGGGGCAGGGAAGAACGCTCCCCGGGTACAGGCAACAGCGTCTGAAGCAAAGGGCTTAGGGCCCAACGTCCCCGCAGTCTGGGACTGGGCAGGCGGAGCTGGGTGGGAGTGGTAAGAAACAGGACTGGGCAAGGAGGCAGGGGGCCAGGGATTGAGATTTTTACCCAGAGGGCAATGGGAGCCATGGGTCCGTCAACGGCCACCTAGAGGGAGGTTGGGAAGGTGGTGGGAAGTGTGCCATTGCCTGTGGGGCAGCTCCCAGCTTCAGCAAATGAAGGTAAGGACGACCGTGTTGACAGAAGAAACATCCAGATCTGCAGAGAATTTTTGTGACAGTCTATTTGAGACAAACTGACGAATATGCTGAGGAACACGTTCTCAAGTGTTCCAGAGAATAAGTTTGCAGCCTCCTTTATGCATTTAAAATTATAGGGGGGAAGACTGGAGAAACCCAGGTAGGGACTGGGGTTGGACTGCAGGCTAGTTAACAAGATTGTGCTCTCTTGAGGTTCATACATACTCCATGGGTATTCTGACATGTCAGAGGTGTGTTAACCTGCGCACCAGAACAATGGGCAAGCTGGCCTGCAACCCTTCGCTGAAGCAGTTACAGGCCTGTGTCACGACTACCCACCATGACCTGCCCTGTTAGGAATTTAGGATTAGATCACCCGATGAGGTTACTTTCCTTTTTCCATTTTTACATTCACAACCAGTTAAATTTGAACTTCAAAGAAATAATTTTTTGTGTAAGATTGTTCCGTTGTCCCACACAATGCAACTGGGTGTCTTGTATTTTCCTGGCAACACTGACCTGGGAGGCAAGTCAGGATAGGGGTTGGGGGAATGAAAAGAATCAGGCTGATGTTTATTTTAGGGATGGAGTAGCCAAAGTTTAGTGACTAATGAGAGGAGGTGGAGAGATTGAAAGGGTGGGCCCCTGGAACGCCTCCCCAGAGCCCAGGTGGAACTGGAGCGAGTGGGGAGAAGACCTAACTGGATTGGTGGGTCCGGACAGCTGGGTTGGAGCCAGGCCAGCCCCAGGGCTCCGATAATCCGTCTACCAGTTCCTCCTGCTGAGGGCCTGATTACGGAGAGCTTCTGGTTACTCCACCCAGGAGAGATCTTTTCCTTATCACTAACGTTCTCAAAGAAGTCGCCTTTTTTCCAAGCATTTTGTATTCCTGAATTGAGGCGTTCAACCCAGCCTGGGGTAAATATGGCTCTTTCTCCCACTAGAAGGCAAAGACAAAGTCCCATTCATCTCCAGGCCTCATCACAGCCCTGCTCCATCATCTGTTGAATTGAGAGAACTCTTTTTTTTCTTTAAAGATTTTATTTATTTATTTTCAGAAAGAGGGGATGGGAGGGAAAAAGAGAGGGAAAGAAAGGAACATCGATTGGTCACCTCTTGTACGCCCCCAACTGGGAAGGGATGAATCGGACATTAGGGCTTTTCCCCCTAAAAATAAGCCTTATTATCCATCACCATTAGTTAGCACGTTCATAAACAAATAGAGAGTAGACAGAACGGTGGGTTGGGATGTTCCCAGGAGTGAGGACTTGTCATGGCTTTTCCGCTGAATGGCCACGAGGCCTGGAGCCCATCTCTCTGTGGCCGCGCGCTCCATGACGAAGTTCTGGTCGAAGACAGACCACACGTACACCGGCCCCATAAGATTAAAATGGGGCCAAAAACTTCCCGTTGCCTAGTAATGGCATAGCTCTCGAGCACTCGTGTGTCTGTGGTGATGCTGGTGTGAGCAAACCTGTTGCGCTGCCAGTTGTGTGGACGTGCAGCACGTACACTTCTGCACGGTACACAGCACTTGATAATGATGATGACTGACTATGTTCCTAGTTTATGTATTTACTACGCTGTTTATCGTTATTTCAGAGGGTTCCATAAAACAGAAGGTGGTGTGACTCTGGCAGCCGTGCCCACCTCCTGCTTACTCATTTTCTCTTGCGTGTGATTTAATCTCCTGTTGTTTTGTACAGTAACATGCTGTACAGGTTTGCAGCCTGGGAGCAATGGGCTGTACTGTGTCTCCTAGGTGAGTGGTAGGCTGTACCATCTGGGTACACGCAAGCGCGCTCTGTGGTGTTCTCACAGTGACAAAAGCACCCCACACACTTCTCAGAGTGTAGCCTGTCTTCAGGTGGGCACGTGACTGTAAATGAGTCTACTCATGCTGCTCTTTCCTTTCTCCTCCGACTTTTGAAGCCTCAGATGAAATCATCTCCGTGAAAGGCTTGAAAATGGCATGAGGAGTGTTAGAGACTCTCTGGGGCTAGAGAACCCTGGACGCAGGCTGGGCAGGGGCTCCTCCCACCTGAGAGAGAGGGTGCTGCCCTTTGAGGAAGGCTGGGCCGGGAGCCAGCCTGCCACGGGGTCAGGGTGATGCCTCCGGGTCTCCCCTGGCCATCAGAATCACCCAAAGGGCTTTTGGAAGCATTCGCCCGGGGATTCTTTTCCCTAGACCTCAGTACTGGAATCCTCAGGGGAGGTGAACACACATGCCCCCAGGGGAATTTGGTTATCAGCCCCCCTGGGTGCTCTGGAGACCTGGATTCTGTTGAAATCACTCGAGTGGCTGAGGGCCGTTGAAATTATTACTTACCTTCTCTGAGCCTTGGTAGCTTTGTCTGTCAGAGGGAAGGTAACAAATATAGGGTGGTGAGGATTACAAACAGCAGTTTTCAAGTGCGTGGAACACAGCAAAAACTGTCCGTTATGGTCATTGTTGGTCAGGCCTAACACACAACCTCGGTTTGGCCAGCGGTACTATTGCGTTTGGAGGACTAACAGGACCCAGGTAGGTGAGTTCCCGAAGCTTGGAAGCCAGGTTCCGGCCATGTGCCCTCACACCCTGCCCACTGCCACCACGGGCCTTGGCCTCCTAGGTCATCTGCACCTGCTGGGGGATTCCTCCTGGGCAAGAAGCCCTTCCTCATATTTCACTTGCATTTGTCCAAACCACTCCACTCTCCAAAAAAAAAAAAAAAAAAACCAAAAAAAGAGCCAGCATCTGTTTCCTCTTACCTTATTGCCCAGCTGAGGATAATAGCCACCGTAGAACCTCTCCTTACCAATAACTGCACCCCGTCCAAAATGTCAGCTTCAAGCCCCCCTCGCCCTGACTGCCGCCTGTCCTTCCCTCGCTGTGACCCTGGTTCCAACAACTCCATTGAGACTGACGATCTGTGCATCTCACCCCCTCTTCTTCTTCGCTCTCATGTGCCTCCTTAACCAGCTCAGATCCATCATTACAGTCACTCCTCACTCCTTGCCCCTCTCTGCCTGGGCCACTCAGCAGGCAAAAACCCAGCTCTGCACCCACTCAGCAGAAAGGGAGGAGAAAAACGTGCAAGGTGCTGACTGATCTCACTTTCAGCTCATGAAGACAGGTTTTGCTCAGGCGTTCTTTTAACATTCCCATCCTAGGTGATTACTCCGCCCTTTTCCCAGTCTCTTCAAAACTCCAGCCCCTTCTCTGCAGCCTCCCTCTCAGCTTTGACCTTGCTTCCTACGTCACTGAGCAAGGAAAAACAGAGAACTGCCACTTGTTTCTCCACTTGGCTACCCAGTGGGAGACTGCTTCTCAAACTTTAGTGTCCAAAGAAATCACGTGGGGATCTTGTTAAAATGCAAATTCTGCTTTTAAATGCAGAATTAGAAAGCAGAATTCTGGTGGGGTGGGGTTGAGAGTCTGCATTGCTTACAAGGTCCAGGTAATGCTGCTGCTGCTGCTGCTGCTGCTGCTGCTGCTGCTGCTGCGTGGACCACACTCTGAGTAGTAAAGTCAAAGGCATCTCAGCCTCAATATGTCCAACACTTAATTTCTAATCAACATCACCACCCTCACTCTAGTCTGAATGAGGGTTCTAGCATATTCCTCCATCTCCTTCAAAGATGCAAGATGCACAGGAGGGGCAGGAAGGAGGAATATCAGAAGAACCTCCAGCCCCATGAGTGCAATCCAGCGGAAATATGATGTGACACATCTTTTCTCCTCTTTTTCTCTAATCAGAATATTGAAAGAACACAAGGAAAACCACCCCAAAGACTCATTATACTTAATAACGTTGTCAAGAAATGCCTGTGAGCCACATAAGTCATTTTAGTTTTCCAGTAGCCACATTTAAAAAGTAAAAATGGCCCTGGCTGGTGTGGCTCAGTGGATTGAGTGCTGGCCTGTGAACCAAAGGGTTGTGGGTTCAATTCCCAGTCAGGGCACATGCCTGGGTTGCAGGTCAGGTCCCCTGTAGGGGGCGCACAAGAGGTAGCCACACAGCGATGTTTCCCTCTCTTTCTCCCTCCCTTCCTCTCTCTCTAAAAATAAATAAAATATTTTTTAAAAAGTAAAAAGGAACAGGTGAAAATAATTTTAATAATATATTTATTCAATCCAACATTTTAAAATGTCATTTTTAACATTCAATTAATATAAAAATTATTAATGGGATTTGTTCATGCTAAGTCTTTAAAATGTGGTATGTAAGTTAGAATTACAGCACATCATGATTTGGGTATTAGGCTTTCATCAGAAATATTGAATATTAGTTATTTATTTTTTTTGTATTTTGTCTCCTTTGAATGTTTATTTAGATTTTATAAAATGTGCAGTTGAAAAAGGAGATTCACTTACCCAGGTTCTGCATGTGAATCAAATATATTTCACTTACTTTCCAGTAACTGAAACAAGTTTCATTTTTTTTAGTTTTAGAATATTTTTTAATTGTATTTTATTGATTATGCTATTACGGTTGTCCTGATTTTTCCCCCTTCCCCCCCCCACCCAGCACCCCCACTCCCTCAGGCAATCCCCGCACCATGGGTCATGTATATAGGTTCTTTGGCTACTCCATTTCCTATTCTGTACTTTACATCCCCATGGCTACTCTGCAACTACCTATTTGTACTTCTTAATCCCCTCACCTCTTCACCCATTCCTCCACACACCCCTCCCATCTGGCAACGATCAAAATGCTCTCCACATCCATGATTCTGTCTCTGTTCTTCTTGTTTGCTTAGTTCGATTTTTAGATTCAATTGTTGATAGATATGTATTTTTGCCATTTTATTGTTCATAGTCTTGATCTTCTTTTTCTTAAATAAGTCCCTTTAACATTTTATATAATAATAGTTTGGTGATGATGCACTCCTTTACTTTTTTTCTTGTCTGGGAAACTCTTTACCTGCCCTTAGATTCTAAATGATAGCTTTGCTAGATAGAGCAATCTTGGCTGTAGGTCCCTGCTTTCCACAACTTCGAGTATTTCTTGCCAATCCTTTCTAGGCCTGCAGAGTTTCTTTTGAGAAATCAGCTGACCGTCTTATGGGAACTCCCCTGTAGGTAACTAACTTCTTTTCTTTAAACAAGTTTCCATTTTTAAAAGATTTTATTTATTTACTTTTAGAGAGGGGGGATGGGAGGGAGAAAGAGAGGGAAAGAAACATCAGTGTGGGGTGGCCTCTTGTGTGCCCCCTACTGGAGACCTGGCCTACAACCCTAGCATGTGCCCTGACTGGGAATCAAACCAGCAACCCTTTGATTCACAGGCCAGCACCAGGGTGATAAAGAAACCTAGCCCACCAGTCGAGCAGGGCAAGTTTAAATCTTTATATTTAAATTTAAATGAATTAAAGTTAAATAATTTTAAAATTCAATTTCTCAGTCGTACTAGCCATATTGCAAGTACTACTCAACAACCATGTATGGCTAGTGGCTACCATATTGGACAATACAGACCAGTAGCAGTTATGCTGTGGTCATCAATTCAGGGAAGACTATAGGGGTCAGAATCTATGTCATAATTCATCTCGGACTCACCCTCAGATGCCTGCCCTAGGGCCTGCACTCAGTACTTTTTACTGAAATGAATTTATTCCCAAATTAAAAATTACTTCATGACGACACAATCAGTTCCCACACATGACCACTAGATGGCAGGATCTGGCTATCATCACTTGGCAAGAAAAGGGGGAACCCTAACCATATTCTAGACAGGTGGAAGGGCAGATCTTTCAGTGCAGTGTTTTCCATGCTGCTGGACATGACCCGTTCATGAAAACAGCTAAGTGGGTCATAGGAACATTTATAAAAATAGACTGGAAAAAAAATCGGAATATAAGCACTACAGTCAGCCCTCCATAGCCTCAGTTTCCGAAGCATTAGGGGATTCTGCCAACCACAGGTTGGAAATATACAGAAACAAAAATGTTACACTGTTGCTGATGTAAACTATCTGCAGACCTTTTCCTTGCCATTGTTCTCTAAATGGCGCAGTGTAACAGCTATTTATATTGTATTAGGTGTGATAAGTGATCTAGGGGTAATTGGAGTGTATGGAAGCTTCGAGTAGGTTATGTGCAAACACCACCCCATTTTATGTAAGGGACATGAGCATCTGCAGACCTGGGGGAAGGGGGGGTCCTGGAACCAATTCCCTGTGGATACCAAAGAATTCCTGCATTATTATTTTGTGTGACTTTGTTTTAGTTTTATTTATATACGTATTTGGTCTGGGTCTGGATGTAAAATGCCTTTCTCATTGTGAGTCCTGGTGAAAACGTTTGAAAGTCATCCTAATTTTCCTTATCTACAAATAAAGAAACCTAGCCCACCAGTCGAGCAGTGTTGAAGCTAGGAAATGTGTACATGAGACACATTTCATTATACTGTTTTCTTCTCTTCGTTTAAGCGTTTTAAATTCTCCACAAGAAACACTTCATTTAAAAAGAAGCTGAGCTCAGAGCATGAAAGTGCCAGACTCACGGGCTCACAGCAGACACAAAGCCAGGGCTCAAACCCAATCACTTATTACTAATTCAGCAAGCATTTTTAAAAATTGTTTGTTTATTTTTAGAGAGAGGGGAGGGAAGGAGAAAGAGAGGGAGGGAAACATCGATGTGTGAGAAGAGAGAAACATCCACTGGTTGCCTCTTGCACACCCCCAATTAGGGACCTGGCCTTCAACTCAGGCATGTGCCCTGACTGGGAACTGAACTGAATTTTGGTTCATAGGCTGACACTCAGTCCACTGAGCTACACCAGTCAGGGCTCAGCAAGTGTTTCTGTGGAGCCAACTCAACAATGTGCTGGGCACTGTGCTAAGCAGTGGGGAGCCAGGAGTGAATGAAATAGATACAGCTCTTGCCCTCTTGGAGCTTGCAGTACGGGGTCAGGTGTGGGGGCAGCAGGTACTAGTGCAGGCATGTTGCCACCATTTGGCACTGAAGGGACGAGCTACGTGACGGTGGTGGAGGAGGCCACTGGGAAGATGAAAGAGCTTGTGGTGTTCTGGAAACTTCTAGAAGACTCATGTGGCTGGGGACTGGAGACCAGCAAATGTGGGGGTGTGGCCTAAGAGGAGATTGGGGAGGTGGGCAGGGGCCAGATCAGTAGGACTTTTGGGGGTTGTTAAAAGTTTTGGATGTTAGTTATCCTATAGGGAAGCCATTGAATGGTTTTGAGCAGCCGAAGGACCTGATTTGGGTCATATTTTAAGAAAACCCTCAGCTCTGAGTGGAGGTCGGGCTGGTGGGGGCTTGTGCATGAGAGCAGGGAGGGCATTTCCAGGCTGTCTGGGCTACCAGGTGAAAGGTGATGGCCAGCCTCGACCTCTGAAGGGTCGGTCGGCCCTGCCACAGCCTCCCAAACCCACACATCTTCTTTAGCCTGTTTGCTGGCTGTCTCCCGTTTGCCCCCCTTCCCATCTCCATCTTTCTCCGCTGTGCTCGGGCTGGCCCGTGTGGACACGACAGTGGGCTCTTCCTGGTCCAGCTTCAGTGGGGTCGGGCCCGGGGAGAGCTCCTCAGGAGAGGGGAGGAGGCAAGGAGCCGTGGGGTCTGGGTACTTGTTCTTCTCCTCCCTGGAGGGTCACCAAGACTGCCTCACCCCTCAACCAAAGGCGACAACAGCCCGAGTCAGGGGCCCTGGCCACACAGCTCCGCCCTTCCAGGTTCCATGACTGCTCCCTCCCTGCACCGTCAGGCTTAGAGGTGCTGACAGAGCCCCAGTGTCACTAGCCCTGGGGAGCTGCGCTGTCCCTCAAGTTTCCTATGCCCTGCACAACCCTAGTAGGATAGTCAGCCCTCACATAAAACTACCTCCCGGTTACCAGTGTGAGCTGCTATCTGTTCCCTGGCAGACTCCCTACCCTGCCCACAGCACAGTATCAGCCGAAAGAGTCCGGACTTAGGGGTCAGATAAAACCAAGACTGAATGCTGGCTCTGTCACTTATTAGCCCTGGTTAGGGCACATCAGTTGGCCTCCCTGAGCCTCAGTTGTTCACCTCTGACCTGAGGACAGCATTGCCTTCCTTACAGAGCTGTCGGGATGGTGAAACAACACCGGCCGGGGCGCGGTGCAGGCCTGGGCACGGCAGACCGCCATGCACGCTTGTTTCGTTCTTCCTTCCCCCTCAACCCAGCAAACGCTTACTGCTGTGCATGGGTCAAGCAGGGTGCCAGGCACTGGGGTGGGCAGACCCGGAAGCACAGGGCACTGCTTCCGCCTGCAGGGAAGCCACAGTCCTGTAAAGGAGATGGAGCCCCCCACCGCCTGGGTTCCTCCATCATTCACAGTAGAACTGAATGAGGGTTATTTTCCAAACCATTTATTTCTTTCTGATGACTAAGTGATATTTTTCCAGGGTTCAGAGATGGGGTAGAGACCAGCATTGCAAGAGCTGTGGCAATCAAAAAGGGCTTGAAAGAGGAGATTGAACTTATTTTTAGCTTTAAAGGGGCTGTATTGAAAGGTAGGGCAGGTTAATCTTCCTGGGGACTGAACTCACCTCTTTCCTTCCTCCCCTGGGAGAGCCTGCAGAATTCCCCGGACTGAGAATCCAAGCCTTAATGAGTTACGGCCACTTCTGGGAGTGATTTAGAGCACCTCAGGGGTGCTGGAGCAGAAGGTACCTTGAGAAATATGCCTTAAATGGTTTTCCCACATGTGGCAAGGCAGGTGTGGCGGGACAGAGAACCAGGACAGTGACCAGTGCGGACTGACTGACAGGGTGGGGGAGGGGGGGCGGATAGATGTGATTCAATCCCGGGCTTTCAGAGGCTCCTACAACTTTGTTATGAGATGGACGGGGGCTGGTGGTGCCTGTAACGGACCAGGTATTAGGGCTCAAGGACCCAAATTTGGGTGACGGCACTAGGAAGGGAAGGATCGCACCCTGGACATTCATTCATACACCATCTGAGCACCCACGAGGGCCAGACGAATGACACAAAATGCACTAACACCAGCGCACATTTAATAACTGTGATGAACTGTGTCCTTCACTCGAGTGACCATAGTTAATCCCCAAAATAGCCTCGTGCGGACGATCAGTCCCTTTTGCAGAGAGACTGGGACTCTCCCACACCTGCCCCACCACTGGAGAAAACCAGGAAGAAGATGGGCATTTGGATTTGGAACTCAAGAGGGCAGTTAGGGTGGATGTTAATAGCTAAAGTCGGGGGAAGCAGTGGACGTAGACTGAGAAGAGGAAAGGCTCTGGGGAGCCTGGGCACGCGGCTGACGCAGCAGCAGCGGAAGCTCGTGAGTGAGGGCCCTGAGAAGGGAACCAGAAAAGACTGTGACGGGGGAGGCGAAGAAAGAGGAAGGCTCTGCCCAGAAGGTGAGTGAGGGTAAATGGGCTTGAGGCTGAAGGCATCGGAGCCAAATTCGGATGAAATGGTGGGTGCAGATGCTCAGGTGAGTGGCGTGAACTGGATGGGAAATGAGAAGTAGAGGCAGCAAGGAGGCATACTTTCACTGTTTTATAAAATTATACTTTTTATTAAAATAGTAATACATTTTTATCATAGGTCAGAAAATATTTTTAAGTGTAAAAAAAATAAGTGATGCCTCAGGAACCCATCAAAGGTCACTTAAAATTTTTTTTCTATGCATTTTTATTTTAGTGATCATATCAATTATACAAAATTTATACAAAATAAATTTGAATCCTGTTTTTTCCCCCACTTTATGTTAAAGTGTAAAATTTACCCAAGTACTAGCTTGAGTGTTCTTAGCTGCAAGTATCACAAAAAAAAAAAAAATCAACAACTAAAAGTGGCCTACACGATAAGGACAATTTAAAAAATGATTTTATTTATTTCTTTTTAGAGAGGGGAAGGGATGGAGAAGGAGAGGGAGAGAAACATCAGTCGGTTGCCTCTTGTACGTGCCCTGACCAGGGACTGAACCTGCAACCCAGGCGTGTGCCCTGATCAGGAATTGAAATGGCAGCCTTTTGCTTTGCAGGGTGATACCCAACCAACTGCGCCACACTGGTCAGGGCAATAAAAACAATCTTTATCTCATGTAATAAGAAATCCAGGGACAGGGTAACCCAGGCTGGTTAGTTCAGGGGCTCCGTTACGTCTTCAGGGACATTGGTTCTATGCCATTTTTCCTCTGCCTTCTTCAGTGTACTGGAATACCCTCTTAATTTTTTTTTTTTTTTTTTTAGAGAGGGAGAGGAAGTGAGAGAGAAACATCGATTTGTTGTTCCACTTATTTGTACGTTCATTGGTTGCTTCTTGCATGTGCCCTGACCCGGGGTCCAAACCCGCACCTTGGTGTTGAATGACACTCAAACCGCGCTGCCCAGCCAGGCTTAAACACCCCCTTAAACTGCCCCCTCCGAGACCTGACACAGGCAGGTGATGGCGTCCTGGAGCAAGAAAACAGCACGGTTCTGTTATGTCCCTTTTCACCAACCAGGAAAACCTTCCCAGAAGGCCTCCAGCCTGTTGTTTCACTCCTCATCGCCCAGCTGCACAACCTGGAGTACTTGTCTTGATTTCTTGGAGCCTCAGTGTTCTCATCTGTGCAAAGGGAACTATAACCGTGTTTGCTTCCCGGGGCTCTTAGGAGAGATGAGACTTAACCTGTTGAAAGCACTTAGAACTGGACCTGGCACATGATTTGTTGTATATAAGTATCAGCATTTGCTCTTATGATCTGGTGGCAAGGATTGGGTCACATTCCGTGTGTAACTAATCACTTGGCCAGGCGATGAGTGTACCAACTGGCTGGGAACATCGGGCCCACCCACTGGGGCTGGAGTGGGTCTCACCTGGAAACTGCTGCAGTTCATAGGAGAGCCGGCAAAGTGGGGGCCATCAAGGAAAAAAGGGGAGTGGAGAATGTAATAAACCAGCAGGACCCGCCACGCTTATATTTAAAAACAAAACACCTTTATGAACACATAAACACAATTCTATTTGTGTGAATTCTAGGTTGTTTTTTTTTTAAGATTTTATTTATTTATTTTTAGAGAGAGGGGAGGGAAGGAGAAAGAGAGGGAGAGAAACATCAGTGTGTGATTGCCTCTTACACACCCCCCACTGGGGACCTGGCCTGCAACCCAGGCATGTGCCCCAACTGGGAATCAAACAAGCAACCCTTTGGTTTGCAGGCCCGCACTCAATCCACTGAGCTACCCCAGCCAGGGCAAATTCTAGTTTAAAAACTTTTTATTTTGAAATTATTTCAGAAATACAAAATATTTGCTAAAAGTACAAGGAGGTTCCCTACAACTACAACTTAGTTTCCCAGGTTCACATCTTGCTTAGTTACGGTATCAATATCAAAACTAGGAAGTTAACATTGCTACAGTTCTTATTCCAGTCTTTATCCAAATTTTGCCAGTTGTGCCCCAAGTGTCCATTTTCTGGCCAGGATCACACACTGCATTGGGTTCCAGTTATAAACGCCGCTTCAAGCCTGCACAGAGGTGCGCTGAGGCTAACCCTTTCCCGCTTGACCTGGGGGCTGTGCATACAGCCTCGCGGTTGTGCACACTTCCCACCATGTCTCTCAGGGCTGATTCTGTGGGGGGATCTCTAAAAGAGAATTTGTGAGTCAAAGGATGAATATTTTTAAAGTCTTGATGCACGTTGGAAATTGCATCAAGAAAACTGTACCAATGGTACCGCCACAAGCAATGTTCTTAATCTCCCCATGTTCTTAAAAACCTCTAGGATTTTATTAGTTTTTAATTTTTGTTGTTTTGATGAAGTAAATATCTCATTGTTTAGCTTGTACTTTCTAGATTCTTCTAAAGCATGATATTTTTTCCATATATGAGCCATTTATGTGTGCCCTTACTAATTGGGGTCTTTGTGTTTTCTCATTTACAGCCTTTTTAATTTTTATTAAGATTTTATTTATTAACTTTTATTTTTTAAAGATTTTATTTCTTTGTTGTCAGAGAGAGGGGGAAGGAGGGGGAAAGAGAGGAAGCAAAACACCGATGTGTGAGAGATCGCATGGATTGGCTGCCTCTCACAGGCGCCCCCCCCCCCCCCCCCCCCCCCCCCCCCCCCCCCCCCGCCCCTGCCCCGGGGGACCTAGCCTGCAACCCAGGCACGTGTCTTCACTGGGAATCGAACTGGCGACCTTTTGGTTCGCAGGCTGGCACTCAGTCCACTGAGCCACACCAGCCAAGGCTAAGCTCTTTTTTTATTCTAAGTAGATTAACTGTTTCACAAATTTGAGGCAAATATTTTCCACAATTTTTTTTTCTTTTCCGTGTGTGCATGTTTTAACACATAGAACTGGGATCCCCAACCCCAAGGCCACAATCGGTACCAGTACGTGACCTGTTAGGAATTGGCTTGGTGGACACTGGCCTGAGCTCAGCCTCCTGACCACCCCATCACCCCCAACCCCTGTCTGTGGAAAAACATCCCTGGTGCCAAAAAGGTTGGGGACCTCTGATATAGAAAATTTACATTTTTTTAAGTAGCTGAAAGAGTAATTCCTTTTTAGATCTGTTGCCTTTTGTCTGAGTTTAAGAGTAATACATGCCTATTAATGAAAACTAGAAAAACACTTAACTGCTTTTAGCCTGAGAAAGCCTTCCACTGTCAGAGGGTGGACATGTATTTAATTTCCCTCTGACATCGTAAGGTTTAATTGTATGCCCTCAGCACTTGGATCCACCTGGAATTTATTCTGATTGCAGGCCTGGATTGCTCTTCTCCAAACACCAAGTCAGCTATCCAATCACATGTCTTCCCACCACCACTGATAACCAACCTGTCTGCTTCCCACTGTCTTTGTCAGCTATTGTTGCAATAGGGTGGTGTTACAAGCAAACTCAAAACTGGGATGCATACAGCAATAAGCATGTATCTCTCTCTCGTGCATCTGTGGGTAGGCTGGGTTTCCACTGATCCAGGCTGGGCTCTGCTGGGTTGGGCTGGCTTCCAAGCCGTGGGTGGGGCCCAGCCGGCTCCGTGTGTCTTTCATCCTCCCTGGACTAGCAGCTACCTGAGGGATGTTCTCATGGTGAAAGGCACAAGGACAGAGGCCAAGTAACCCACAGTAACATAATTAAGACTTCTGCTTGTATCATGTCTGCTAGCATTCCATTGGCCAAAGCCAAGTTATGAAACCAAGCCCACCCCAGTGGCGTGGGGAAATTTATTTCACCTTCATGGAAATGGTGCACAGTCACATGGTTGAGGGTATATTTACAGGGATAGACTAAGACTTGAGAGCCGAAATACAATCTACCACACCCAGGGAGGCAGACTTTTAGGAAACTAGGTTATGTTTAGATAAAGGCAGAACAGAATCTATAAAGGGACTCAAGGTCAAGGGAATTTTTAAGGCAGGGAGATACTCCCTCTTTGCTCATATAATGAGGAAAAGTGGCCACCAGGAAAAACAGTACTTGAAGGTTCGAGCAAGAGGGGCTGATGGTACTTCCTCTAAAAATTCCTATGTAAGTAGCAAAGTTTATAGAGGGGTGGATGGGCACCGTTGTTATTTCCACTAAGAAGGATATTGGCTGAATAGGAGCTGGGCCTGAGGTTTCCAAAAACAACCATGGACTATGAGAGGAGACCTCAGCCGAATAAAAGCACTGCCCAGCACTGGTGTGGAGGGTCTCAGAAGGCCCAATTTGTAGAGACCCTGACTCACAGGGGACAGTCGCTTCCTGCAGCCTGTCCTTGAGGTTGGAGTGGAAGCGGTGAGTTGTCGGGTTGGCACAGTCAGGTCCGGAGGTGGGTAGGCTACGGTTGGAGGGTCAGGGAGTGAGGACGCTGACAGCTGGTGAGGGTTCAAGAGATGAACCCAAGTTCTCGAGGAGAGGGAAGCCATGTAGGCTGCAGGGGCTGAAGGGCTGGAAGGAAACAAATGGTGTGAGGGGCTAGAGGTGGAGGTGAAGGGGTCAGGGCAGGGACGCTGGGGTGTAGGATCTCAGAGGTAGAAAGTTCCAGGGAAATCCAGGGTGTGACCATGTGAGTAGGCCGTTGAATTGCATTGTGAAGGCCTTGGTATTGAGCCCAGGAACTGAGGCGAAGGCAAAACGAAGATTTCTGGGCCTCAGCAGACCTACTAAGTCTGACTCTCTGGAACAGGGGCCTAGGATCCTGCCTTGTAACGGGCTCCCTGTGTAGTTCCTAGATTCCCCGAAGTTGAGAACTGCTGAGCTAAAACATTAAAGGAGCTGTGCTTGTTGGAATTACTTGACAGCAGGAATCGGGCAGGAAGACTAAAAATGGTGTCTAACTCCACAGAGCCAGGACTGGGTCCATGGCTGGACTGATGAAGAGGGGTGGAGAGAAGTTTGCCAATGAGGCAGGAGGAGCCATGATCTTGACCTAGAACAGCACCTGACAAAGGCAGGATGCTGAAGGTGTGAAAAGGCAGAGGATGTCAGGGGCATTTATTCCCAAACAAACCAGGCTTCTGGGGTGTGCAGCACAGCAGCTCGGAGGGAAGCCCACCATGAGACTGGGAGCTCGGGGTGGGGGCAGCAGATGAGGGGATGGGCAGATGTGAGCGGGCCTGGGCTGAGTGGAGGCCCAACTATCCCAGCCACCACTTCTGCCCTTGGCTAACTTTTCTAAACTGAACTTCTCCACCCTGGTCCAACACAATCTCTCTTGTTTCTAATATTCAGACAGTTCCAATCATCTCATCTCCTTCGTGACTGTCGTCATCATCATCATCACCTCAGTGTTCTGAATGCCTGCCAAGCACCAGGCATTCAGAACACCGAGATGAAGGCAGGCTCTGGATCCTAAGGGGGGTTTCCAGGCCAGTCGGGAAGGCAGGATTCAGATGCCCAGGATGGACAGGCTAATATGGCAAGGGGATAAGGAGCAGGCTCAAGAATCCCATCCCAGGAACCTGGAAGGAGGCTTGCTCTCTGTGGGTTAAGAGCTGATACCACCACAGCACAGGCCAGAGATGCAGGACTGCCAGTTACCTGACCCAGGTCATTAATGAGTCTCTCCCTAGGAGAGTCACAGAAGCAAACCTCAGCCTTGGCAGTACCCCCCAAGCCACTCATGGGAGGTGGTCGTGAGCAAAGACCTGGAGAGTATGGGTCCCCAGACATGGCCCTCCTACCCCCTTCCCCAATGTTATGAAGTATGGGCAGCCACCAGCCTTGTTCTGACCCCCTGTTCACAAGCTGCCGTACTGAGTCAAAGACCCCGAGGTAGGAATGGGTTGGCCAGTTGAGGAGTAATAAGGTTGGTTTGTGGTGACAAAGGGAAGAACGGCTCCTGATGACATGGACGAGATGGCCTCGGGGTGTTTGTGAGTGTTTAGTATGTGTCTGGCATCACACCAGGCACTGGAGATTCGAAAAGGAAAAGCATTAAATCATAGCTCCTACTCTTTTTTTTTTAAATTTATTTTTAAAGAGAAGGGAAGGGAGGGAGAAAGGGAGGGAGAGAAACATTAGTATGTGAGAGATACATCAATCAGTTGCCTTTCACACACCCCCAGACGGGTACCTGGCCCCGCAACCCAGGTCTATTCCCTGACTGGGAATTGAACCAGTAACCTTTCAGTTCTCAGGCTGGCATTCAATCTACTGAGCCACACCAGCCAGGGATCATAGTCCCTATTCTTAATGAAGATGATAAAATCTCCAAAATTCTAGACTCTGAGATAAACATGTAAACAAAAAAATATATAGATAGATAGATAGATAGCATGGGGGTGTTGCGTGAGTGATAGAAGTACTACACTGTGTGTGCAAGTCCCAAGCTTGGCACGAGGGCAGGCATGCTTGCAGGGTATCCAACCTTTTGGCACTTCTGGACCACACTGGAAGAAGAGTTGTCTTGGGCCACACATTAAATACAAAAACACTAACGAAAACTGATGAGCAAAAAAAAAGGTTTAAAGTAAATTTAGTTTCATGTTGGGCCATACTCATAGCCACCCTGGGCCACATATGGCCTGTGAGTCTCGAGTTGGGCATCCCTGCTTAAGCCCGTGCTGGGATGGGAATGTCAGAGAAAAGCTTTCTTGAAGAGAGCACACCTGACCTGAGTTTAGGGGAATGAAGAAGGAACAGTACTCCAGGCAGAAGGCACAGCATGTGCAAAGTCAGGAGGTTGTGAAATGATGTGATGGGTCCAAGCGAAATACAAATCTTTAGGTATTAACAAGGTGCAGAGTGCAGGAGGGAGTGGATCATGAGGCATCAGTCTGGCAGGCATGGGAAATTCCTGTGGGAGGGAGGTAAAACAGAAGCAGATTCGCAGCAGATGTTGTCAGTCTGTCGGAACAGTCCAGAGGAGGGGAGGGTTGGATTCCCGGGCCTGCAGGAGTGCCCTAAAACATCCACCCTCACCCCTTATCCCCAGCCCTGTCCCGGCTGCAAGTATTTTATAAAACGGGTCTCAGGTTGTTATCTATAATCTTGTTAATGTGTGTGTGGCTTGCGATTAGAATTCAGTCTGTCTTTATGCTCTGCTGGCTAATGCCTGAGCCTGCATTTCCTGTTTCAGAGGACACGGACTATGTTCTAATTTCTCAATATAATGCCTGACAGCTTTATCTGCAGAAAGGTGTGTTCACAATGACTTTTGATGAGGCTTTGTAATTCTTCACTCTACGCGTAGCGACACAGACTTAGAGATGTAGGAGCTCCCTTGGCCTAGAAGAACTTTCTGCAAATTAGCTTGTCAGTCTTCTCCCCCTCTACCTCCTCTGCAGCACACAAGGTGGGAAGTTAAGGGCAGGGGTTCAATTCCATTCTGTTTTGTTTATTGAGAGCCCTTTATGTGTCAGGCACTGAGAGGAAGCTGAATTGTAGGCAAGGAGACAGGGAGGGAGCAGGCCATAGGCTCGTGCCCTCAAGATGTATCCAAGTAAGAGAAACTTCACCTCTGGGGTTTCTGAATAAAACCCAGGATTAGGTGTTGGGATTACAATTCAGTTTGCAGATGATTTAACCCATCTGTTGGATTTTGGGGTCGAGGTGGGGAATGAGGCCCTCAATTCATTGTGCATGAGGATTCTGAAAGGAGTTACTCTCCACACTGGAGAGTCAGCCTTTAGATCCAGCTGTCTAACCAGAGAACAGAAGAGGGAGAGAGAGAATGTGTGACTTTGGGGTTAGGTTATCTAGTCTCCCTCAGGCCAGAGCACAGGACACAGGGAAGAAGACAAAAGCACCATCTCACCTGCTTCCCTCCCACCATCTCCCTATGGGAGAGAGAGCTAGCTTGACTGCAGGGTTTCCTTCCCTTCCTGTGCTGGCTCAGGGCTAAGGCTGGAGCCAGGTGGCCACAGCTCTGGTTTGCCCGAATCTGTAGATGTCACACCTGCCCTTACATCTGCTTCCATCCCACAGACCTTAACAGTGGGGGTTGGGTGGTGGCTAGTGATGTGTAAATCCTGCAGGGTTCAGGAGCAGGAATATTTTGGTCCTAGCCCTGTCTCTGCCACCCACTGCCACATAAACTTGGTCAGGTCCTCTGAGCCTCTGTGGCCTCTTATCCTTCAGGGGATGGTTTACATGTCACCTGTTCAGGGCGGGCCTCCCCCATTTAAGCTGGTCTTCCGTCTTCCGTATCAGTGCCCCCTAATCACACACACATATATGCGTATGTATATATAACATGTACATATACATCTACGTGTATATAAATGTAAATGCATATAACACATAATTATGTTTGTCAGCTTATTTGGTTTGTTTCTCTATCAGATTCTTGACTGTAGGCTCCAAGAATGCAGAGATTGTGTGTCTTTGACCCTCGAATCCTCAGGGCCTAGCACAGCGCCTGGCACGTAGGAGGGTGGAGGACTGTAGAAAAGTAACTTAGTAAATGAATAAATGAGTAAATGAGCGCTGACTCACATGATCTCTTAAGTTCCGTCCAGCCGAAAAGTTTGAGTCTAAGTCTAAGGTTTCCGGTCAAGAGGCTCATTCCAGGACCTCTCCTAGAGTTCCTCTAGGGGGAAGGTGCGAGTTGTGCGGAGAGCAGTCTGGAATCCTAGGCGCCTCGCAGGACTCGGGCGAATGCGGGACTGCGATCAGCGCAGGTCCGAGGCCCGCTCCAGTCCCGCCTCCCAGCTGGCCGGCGGGGGCGGGGCCAGGCCACCTTCGCCCCGCGGCTTTCAAGGTGTTCGCCGGACGGAGCGAGGGTGGCAAGGAGGCGCGTTCAAACTCGGATCAATGGAAGGGCGGGGCCAGAAGGCTCCCCACACCCCCCAGCCTGCGGGCGCAGGGGGCGGGGCCCCAACCCCCTAGGTTTCCCGTGTGGGGGCTTGAGCCCTGCCGTTGCCTAGCAACGCCCCGCCTCGCCCCGCCCCCCCGGCGAGCCGCGGCGGGCGCCTGCCCCCAGCATGGCCTGGCAAGCCTGGCTTGCGCCGTGTCTGTGGGTCGCCAGCTGCGGACTGCTGCTGCTTGTCCTCGTTCTGTTCCTGAGCCCCCGCAGCTGCCGAGCGCGGCGGACCCTCCGTGGCCTGTTCATGGCGCGCAGCAAGCGGCTGCTCTTCCGTATCGGGTTAGTGCAGGACTCCGGCGGGATGCGGAGCTCGGGAAAGCGGCCTCGCTGGGGAAGGGGACTGACTGGCGGCGGGTGCGGGGGGCTTGGAATTAATACGGGGCAAGGGCTGGGGGATCCAGGTTCAGAGAGGAGCGATCGGAGAGGCGGGCTAGAGAAAGCATTGATATGGGGGGAAAGAGAAGTTAGGGGTTTGGAAGATTGGTATGGGCTGGGAAAGGAGTGTTGGAGGAGCAGGCTAGGGTGGCCAGAAATGGGGCGTGAGAGGTCATGTGGAGGAATGAGACAGGTGAGGAGCCGGAGACAAGGGAGCTGGAAAAGCAGGATAGGTGCAGTATCCCGGGTCGGGAAGGCCCCGGTCGGCGGCAGGTGCAGGGTGGCTGGAATGCTGCGAACCATCCGAGTGTCATTTGAAACCGCCAGCTCCTTCCACATGTCTCAGCCCCTCCCCCAATCACCCAACTCCCCACCACACAATACAAGCCCTTCTGTCCCAAGCGAGAGTCGCAGTTCTGTAGGTCAGTCTGTCCCATCCCCCTATCCACGTGGGAAGCCCCAGGCTGTGAAATTCGACCCTACTTACTCTGCTTGACTTGCTAAGGTTTACTGACCTCCAGTAACTTTTTACTGTATGACCCCTCCCCCAAACCCCCCCCCCCCCCCCCCCCCCCCCCTTCCCCTCCCCCCCCCTTTCCCCCCTCCCCCCCCCCCCCCCAACTTGTGCCCCTTCCCGGGCCAGTCAAGGGCGGTTAACCAGCTCTGTTGTGCACTGAGACACGGAGAGGCAGGGAAGGAACCCCAAGAAGAAGGCTTCCTTGGGTCCCTGTCCCCTTCCCGCTACTAGCAGGGCCAGGGGGCAGGACCTCAAGCCCCAATTTAAGGAAAGTGATGTTGGGGACGGGAAATGTGGGAGCATTGCCACATGCCAGTTTCAGGGGAGGACGGAAGCTTGGGAAATTCCTGAGCTTGGAGAAGATGTTGCACAATTCTCTCCTTCTCCCTAGACCACCCCAGACATCCCAGAAGCTTCGGCCCGAGGATTCTCCTTACACGGTCTAAGAAATAGATGGAAGGGCTTAGTAGGAGGAAACTGGAAGAATATGGCGGGGTCGGGTTGGCGGCGGGCGGGGTGGGGGAGGAGGGGCAGTGCTCGCAGTCCTGTGTGCGCCTTCTGGGGCATTCACGTTTCCAATATCCCAGACATGGGTCGCATTCTCGGTAATGCACCGACCAAGTCACCATTGCTCTGCTAATAGCATTCAATTCATGCTATTTATAAGTATTTAAATGTCTCTGTATTTGGAGTTTAAAAAAAAAAAATATTTCTCCCTGCAAGATTTTTTGGAAATTGTACAATTCCGTTGGGGGAGGGATTTTTTAAACTACTTCTAACCTTCAAAATCGGTGATGCTGAAGTCATTGTTCAGACGGCCTGAGGAAGTAGAAAATAGAAGTTTCCACAAGGAACTTGGGATCAAATACCAAGATGACAACTCCCAAGGTCGCCTTACCCAGAGCCCTGGGTATTCCTAGAATTTTGGATTTGGGAGTTTCCCATTCCCCATACTCAGAACTCTGGGGAGATTCTTTGGTAGTCAGCTTTCCTGCGGGTTTCCTGTGCTTCATTTCAAGGTGGAGTCCACTCCCCCATTTTGCAGAGCAGAAGGGCATGCCTGGAGTCAGAGTTCCAGATTCTGTCCCTCCAGGGTCTGGGAAACAATCGGGCCCGTCCCCTGGGGGAGAGGCAGCGGGATGCTGGGAGGGGCAGGGGGTGTGGGCAGGAAACAGGCTGAGGGGAAAGAGCAGGTGTTGCTCTGTGGGGGCGCCTCCAGGAAGGATGGAGAGGGAGGGGTGGGACGGGACAGGACGTGATGGGGCGGCGCAGAGCACTCGGGCCCACTGCACCCACCCTGAACAAGTGACTGAGGACCGCAAGCAGAGGAGTCTGCTGGGGGCTTGCTGGAGGCTGGAACGCAGCAATGGAAATACTAAATTATGCCTGGAAGAGGAGAGATGGTTCACGTCATCATAACTGACAATAATCGCTGGCGTTTGACAATCTTATAAAGGGCTTTCCTCAGACACAACCACCGCTGTGTTGGGATGTTGGGATGGGGATAACTGGGCACAGTGGAGGGCGCATCTGGGCTGTCCTGAGGGAGGCACACGCGTCTGGGATTCTGCAGGGTCTGGGAGACGGCTTGTGGAGTAGTTAGACACATAGCACGTAGGGTTGGGCAAATCTTCTTTTGAATCCTAGCTTTGTTGCTTAGTAACCAGGTGACCTTAGCCTCACTGTGCCTCAGTTGTTTGCCTCTGTAAAATGAGCACAGTGAGAGCACCTACCTCCTGGAGCTCCTGTGTACATGCACAGGGCCTGACTTGTAGTACTCACTCAGGAAGTGTTAGCAATTGCTCTTACTGTAGCAGAGGGGTGGGTGGGAGGGTACCTGGTGCTAGGCAGGCTCCTGGGGAGCTTCCTTCATAGTTCTCCTGCCTTCCAAGCCTGTCCTGCCCATCCACCAATTAGGAAACCCCTCATCCCTTCCACCCTGGGTTGGGGTTGTGGGATTGTGGGATCATGGATGTGAGCAGTCTGGGAGTTGCTCTCAAGGAGTAGGGGGAGGAGCCTGTGAACAGGGACCCAAACTGTGGCAGGAATCAGGGCATGACAAGTTTCCCAGGAGTGTCAGGGTATGCTTAAAGAGGCTGGGGTTAAGAGTGTGGGCTCTCACCCTGGCCGGTGTGGCTCAGTTGGTTGGCACATCATCCCCTAGCCAAAGGGTTGCTGGTTGGGTTGCTGGTTTGATTCCCGGTCAGGATGCATACCTGGATGGCGGGTCCGATCCCTGGCCTGGTGTGTACAGAAGGCAACCGATTGATACAAGTGTCCTTGGGTATGGATAAAAAAAGAGTATGGGCTCCCCCATGTGTGTCCCCCACTTCATGCCCCAGCTTCCTTCTTGCCCCTTTGCCTTCTCAGTGTTGTGTGTGTGTGGGGGGGGGGTGCGTGGTTTGCAGCACATCATCCTGAGCAGAGCCTCTATCTGCAGAGCAGGGCTGAATGGGGAACAAGTCTCAGCCTGTGCGGGGCTGGAATGTCTGCAGAGCTGAGGGAGTGAATGGCGGCCAGCCGGCCAGCCTTTGGAGCTGGACAGTCCTAGCTGACAAAGCCCTTGCTCCCTCCCTGACCAAGCCCCCTCTTCACACCTGGGTGAAGATCTTTCTTTCTTCCTTTCTTTTTTTATTTTATTTATTTTTAGAGAGCGGGGGAAGGGAGGAAGAAAGAGAAAGAGAAACATCAACCAGTTGCCTCCCGTACACGCCCTGACCAGGACCAAACCCACAACTCAGGCACGTGCCTTGACTGGGGATCGAACTGCTTTGACTGGGGATCGAACTGGCAACCTTCTGCTTTTGTGGGATGTCCAACTGACTGAGCCACACCGGTTAGGGCGAACATCTTTCTCGACCTTCCTCATTCAAGTAAAACCAGTTGTCCCAGGACAAACCTTGCTTGCTCCACTTCTGTGAGAGGAAGCCCCTTCTCTGGGGTTTGGGAGGCCCACTGGCTTGATTTCAAAGGGTGACAAGAATCCTGAGCAGAGGGCCTTGGGTGAATGACCCACCTGCTCACGGCTGAGTTAAAGCCTGGTAGAGGCAGTGGGCTGGGCATCCACAGCACAGCCTGTAGAAGGGGAGCAGCGGCCTTTTCCTTTCTGTAGCCCTTTGGGACCTTGGTGAGCTGCGGCCCCTCGGCTCTCCCCTACCCAGTTTCCCCTCTGCTGCTGGGTTCCTCTGCAAACCCTGGGTCTGAGCTTGTGGCCTGTTCCCCAAGCCACACTGCCTGCAAAATGGAGCCCACCTCCTCACTCAGGTCTTTGGGGCTCTCTGACACCCCTCCAAGTCTGCCCAATTCCACCCTCCCCAGGCCATGAGCTTTCACCTTACTTCCATCTGAGGGCCTGTCAGACCTCCCTTCCTCCCTACGCCTCTACCTGTCAAATTTTATTGCATCCTCAAAGCTCACCTTCAAAATATATCCAAAATCTGAACACTGATCCCTACCTCCACTGCTCCCTCCCTGGGCCAACCCATGGTTCGTCCTCACCTGGCCTCCTAAATGAACCGCTTCCTTCCACCTTTGTACCTCCCACCAGAATGAAACAATTAACATTTAATTTAGAAATGAGTTGCTTCTCTGCTCAGATGGCATCAGAATGGCTCAAAGGCCCTGTGTGACCTTCCCATCTGCCATCTCACCTTTTCTGCTCCTCTGCTTGCTCATCCTGCCTGGGTCACCCAGGGCTCTTTGCTGTTCCTCAACCATTCCCAGGTAGTCTCAACTTGGAGCCCTTTTGTTGCTCCCTGGAGAAGGCCAGGTGGCCACATGGCTTACTGCCCCACCCCTCCTCCAGGCCTCTGCTCAAATTTCATCTGGTTAGAGAAGCTCCCCTAAGCACTCCATGCAAAAACAGCAGCACCCCCACGCCTGCACCCTCTATCCCTCCATCTGACTTGGCTGTTCTCTCTGACATCCTTGACTAATTGCCTTGTCTGTTGGTTTATTGATTTCCTCCCCCAACCAGAACATGAGCCATGCGAGGGAAGACGCTCTGTTCACTACCGTGTCCCAGCTTCAGAGTAGTTCTTGGCTAGGCATGGGCCCTCACTAAATGTCTTTTTAATGAGTGAAAAGCTTGGCCCAGGGAACAGGACTAGGTTGAGAGGGCCTGAGCCCTGACCGGTGTGGCCCTGTTGGGCGTTGTCCCAGAAAGCGAAAGGTTGCCAGTTCAATTCCCAGTCAGGACACAAGCCTGGGTTTTGGATTCAGTCACCAGACAGGGCAACTGGTCGGTGTTTCTCTCTCACACTGATGTTTCTCTCTCTCTTTCTCCCTCCTTTTTCTTCACCCTAAAAATAAATAAAGAGAATCTGAAAGGAGAAAGAAAGAGGAAAGAAGACCTGAGGTTGGTGGGGAGGGAGCCAAAACAGACCAAAATAAAAACCCAACAAAACCAAGGGGCCCAGGCGGGCAGGAGGCCAGGCTGTGGGCAAGGAGACAGAACCAGTCCAGCCTCCCAGCCAGGGCTGAGATACCACTCACAGGTGGCCAACAACGTCTGTGCCTCTGGTCCTCCTGGAGAGCCTCAGCAACAGCCCCTCCTCCCTCTGGGACAGACGGGTGAGGTCTGGAGAGGGCGTCGGGATCTGTGGAAGACCATGCCCGGGGTGGGCATGGAGATGGCAGACCCAAGCCCCGTGATCTCCTGGGCAGGCCTGTGTTCTGGCTGCTCGGCAGCACTGCCCGTCTCCTGTGTGTGGGGAAGTCACCTCCTCCCCGCCAGGCCTGCTGGCAGCCTTGGGAAACTCTCACCCTCCAGGGCCTTCCAGCTGTCTCATTCCCTTCCCCAGGTGCCCTGGGTTTGAGAGCGTCTACAGCATTGAGCTGCTCCATTTGTCCTTTACAGGCCCTTGCTCCAGTAGACTGTGTGTCCTTGTGGTCTTGCATGCCCCTCAGTCCTCAGATAGCCATTTCTGGGTTTGGTTTCCTAAAGGACACCCTGTGGCCGGTCAGATGCAACACTCTCATTGCATATTCTTGGTTCTTCCCCCATTAGGTCTTCCAAGGCCTGATCCCCCACCTCACTGGACCCCCATAGACCTAGCCCAGGGAGCAGGACTGGAGCAAGAGGGCCTGGGATTGGAACAAAGGAGGGGAGTGGGGAGGGGTGGGAAGCTGAAAGAAAAAAACAAAACAAAACAAAACGCAGGGCCTGGGGTGGGGGAAGGGTGGGGGGGCCTGAGAGGAGAATGCCAAATATGCTCCCTGACCTGAAGCCTCACCACTTTGGCTTGCCTGTTGGGTCCTGGTGTACTCCGGGGCCTCACCAGGATGGGGCAGGGTGGGGGGTCACTTAGGGAGTACCAGAGGGAGGGAGGGGTTGAAATAGGTGACCCTGGCAATAGGGGCTTTCCAGGTCATTCTGTTGGGTACAGAACCGCCCTTTATGCTGCTCCCCTCCTGCCCTGGGCCCGTCCTCGGCCGGGCCTAGCTGGGGCAGACACTTGAAAGCTCTCAGGCCTGCCTTGGGGCTGTGCAGGACAGGGAGACTGCCCCTTAGGGAGGAGGGGAAGAAGAAGAGCTTCTTTGTGTGTGCCCACTCTGCCCCAGAGGGAGGAGGTTAGGGGGCAGGGCTGTGTCTCACTGTCCTTGGCGGTCCCACCAGCCTCCAGGGACTGGAGCCTCAAACTCACATCCGAGGAGCTGCAGGCCGCAGTCCATTCAGATCAGTGGACCTGTGACCCACCCCTGGGTGGCTGGTGCTGCGTCCGTCTGCAGCCCTAACCCAGGGTGTCAGGGTGGGGGGAGGGCCTGGGACAGATGCAGGGCTCACCCCAGTCGGTTGCCCCCACCCCCGGCCCCACTCTGCAGAGTGGTTTTTCTGTCTCCCACCTGGGTCCCAGGGGACCAATTAGGAGACTGTTTTCTTTTTGGTGAGCTGACCATGGGTAGTTCCGGGCCCCAGAAATGCTGAAACTGAATCTAGGAAGGGGGCCAAAGGAGGGAAAGATCAAAATCTTTCTGTTTAACCAGCACCCCTGGGTCATTCTAGGTCCCAGCTTTCTGACCATGCCTGGGGACACCATGGCAGAGAGTTTGAACCCCACATCTGGCTCTAGGATGTCAGTGTCATTTTGCAAGTCACAGTGAGCTTGCTGGGCTCTGCTTGCCTCCAGCTACAGCAGCAGAAAGGAAGCTGTAGGGCCCATTCCATGGGGCAGCGGTCTCAGGTGGCAGGCTGGGAGACAGAAGGACAGGTCCTTCCCAGTGTCTCCTTCACCTTTCACATTTTCCCATCTACGGTCTTGTTCTTTTTTCCTAAATTGTCTTCTACATGTGGCTCACAGTGCTCCCCAAGGAACCACCACCCAGTCCTCAGTCTGGGACCAGGAACCCCCGAGCACAGATTTGAAAGGGCTTCTCTGATTCTGGGTGTCTTACTTGAGGTTCCAGGGGTCTCTGGCCCTTGGCACTTGTGGCAAAGTGCTGCATGTGTGACAACTTGGTCCTGGGATGTGCTTCACAGTGTCAAAGAGGTCTACCTCAAAGAGCCCAAGCTGGGGTCCCAGGTGCCCCACAGGGCCAGCTTGTGCGCTGTGTGTCCGGCCACGTGTTCGGTCAGTGTAACCACCCTGCTGTACCCTTGGACCCCAGGGCAAGAGAAGTTGGCATTTTATGCCCCAGTGACAGAGCCCCACCCATGCCCTTGGGTCTAGGTGACCTGCTTAGCAGAGCACCCTGCTTGACCAGTTGTGTGAGTGCAGCAGGGAGAGGGGTGTGACTTGGAAGCACACGGGTGAGGAGGGGAGGGGTAGAGCAGCGGCTCTACCTTGGGCCCCAGACATCCCCACTGGGCTTCACAGGGGCCACAGCCCGGCATGGGGCCAGTTGCACAGGGTGCCAAGGAGACCGTCGTTTTTAGTGCCTGGTCGCTTTAATAGCGAGTGCTTGCCCGGTCCCCCCTGACTTTCAGGTCGCTAAGCATTTTGTGAGTGCCAGTTCTGGGCTGTGCTCATGCTCAGGGTACCCAGGGGGCAGGAACAGGAGCCTCAAGGAGCAGTCTGGGTCTCCAGTCGAGTCTGCCTGCCCGCTGCGTGGTCCCGATTAGGGTGCTGGTAGAAATTGATAAGGCCCTAGGGGCCCGCTCCTCCTCGTGGAGGGTCGGGGAGAGGTTGGCTGCTGCAGGTGGAGCTGGGGAAGAATGCTTCCCACTGGGGTAGTCAGGAGCTGAAGGGTGGGAGCTGGTCCCTGAAGAAAGCTGAGGATTCCAGTAAGTAGAGAAAGGCGTGGAGGGGTGTTCCAGGCCAGAGACCTGCAGGAGGATGGGAGGTTTGAAATTTTAATAAGTTATTTCAGGAATTCAAAGGAAGATAGATTAGAGTCTGTCCACTACCCAGTTCAAGAAAAGATTGCAGGCCCAGCAACGCCCCTGTGCCCACCTCCTCCCTGCCCCCGGGGAGCCTGGCATGTGGCCCTTTCCCTCAGCTGCTTGATTCTTCACTGTGTACATCAGTATCCCTAACTGATATAGGTGATGGTTCTGCGTGCTTTGGCATTTCTATTTATTTATTTATTTATTTATTTAATTTTTGGAGAGAGGGAGAAAAACATCAATGTGTGGTTGCCTCTCGCGCACCCCCCTACTGGGGACCTGGCCCACAACCCACGCACGTGCCCTGACTGGGAATCAAACCAGCGACTCTTTGGTTTGCAGGCCAGCGCTCAACTCACTGAGCCACACCAGCCAGGGCTGCTTTGGCATTTTTAATCAATATTGTCAGGTGGTTTTCTCTGCAGTTTGCCTGACCTTTGCCTATGCCTATGCGTGCTGAGACCTGGTGCTCTTGATCCTTTGTTTTCCTGGCTGTGCATTTCTCACGGTCTGGTGGTGTCACCACTTACGTATCCATTGTGCTGCCCGTGGACATTTGCGGGTTTCTGCTTGGAGCACAGGGTCTTCCCTGGGCCGCACAGAGGGGAGGAGGCAGAGAGCAGTTTCCATGCAGATTCAAAGGGACTGAGTGGGAGTGGGATACTGTCCCGTCGGCAGTGGGTGCCACTGAAGGCTTTTGAGCAGGAGCGAGACTCGGTCAATGGTGGTGCTTTTTTTTTTTTTTTTTTTTTTGCCAGTGCATTGCAGTTTGGATTGCAGGCAGAGAGCTGTGTAAAGGAAGCTTTCGTAAGGGTCAAGTTAAGAGCTTCTAAGGGCTGTTCCTGGGTGAGCCCATGGACTGGGGGGTAGAAGGTGAACTTGAGAGAAACTCTGTCTTGGTCAAATGTGCCAGGGAGAGGGTTAAATCAGGGCTGAAGCTGTGTAACTGGGTTGGTGACAGGGCCTTTCCCAGAAAGACAGGCAGCTGGAGGAAGAGCTGACAAAGCATGGTTTTGGACCCTGGCGATTGTGACACAGCCAGCGTGTAGGCAGAGGAAGAAGGCGCCAGAGCCACGGGGAAGTCATTCTCAGGAAGGCTCTAGGTCCTAGGGCCCCTCCTCCCCTCTCTCCCCTGCTCTGCACTGTGACCCAGGCTTCAGGCCTGCAAGGGCAACCTGTCCCTCCCGCCACAGCCAGTGGGACACAGACCTCAGGCCTGGCATCCACCTCCATCTTTCCGCACCCCCAGCACCCCTTCTAGTCCAGGGCCTCGCCTTCTCTCCCACGTAGTGACTCAGTTTCCCCTGCCAACCTCCAGTGTCCTCCTTTTCCCTGTGCCCTCTACACAGCATCCCAGGGAGCTCTTAAAAAGGGAAGTTAGAGCACGCTTCCCTGCTTTAAAAGCCACCAGCAACTTCCCACCCCTTCTCCATCGCCCGGCCCCTGCTCACCTCACAGACCTCTGCTCTGGTGCTCTCTGCCCCTCTGGCCCTGCCTGGGCCTCCTGGAAACTCCCAGAACTCGCCCCGCTCCTGCCTGCCCCGAGACCTTGGTGATACGCCGCCCCGCTGTGCGTATTGCTGGCTCCCTGTCATCTCTCCATTCCCAGCTCAAAGGTTGCCCTCAGAGAAGAGGCCTTCCCTGACCACCCGGTCCACAGTGAGACCTCTCCCTTCCCTCTCCTCCCCTCCATCGCAAGCTGTACTTAACCGCTTCTTTGTTGATTGGTTTTCCGGTTTGGTCTGTGGGCTCCTCCACTCACCCAGCTGCCAAGCTCTTTGCTGCTTGTACCCAGCCCAGCATGCGCAGTAAATATTTGCTGAATAAAGCATATGAAAGAGAGGGGCCTTGTTGACCACAGCTTCTTAATGCACAACCCCTGCCCTTGTGGGCCTTGACCTTCATTGGGGAACAAAGTACCTATAACAAGCATCCAAAAATGGAAGACAGGGAGCATTCAGCAGCAACCCCCCCCCCCAGATGTGGGCAGCCAGTTGCCCGCAGCTGTGAGGGGCGCCTGGCTGAATGGGGGAAGGAAACAACAGTTGCTCAACACTTTCCACAGCCAGGCCCTAAGTGTTACCATTTGTTACCTTGTTTTATGTCACTTAATCTTCACACAGTCCTGCAGGGAAAGTCCTGCTAGCACCCTTTTTAGGATGAGGAACCTGACCTGTGAGACCGAAGACTCACCCCAGCTCTCAGGGCTGGGGGTGGGGGTGGGGGGCAAGCCATGCCTAGAACCCAGATCTGTCTGTTCCCAGAGGCCCTGGACCTTCCAGAAGCCTGACTAAGCAGGAAGAAGCGAAGCCAGGAGCGGGACTGCAGGCATGGCTGGGAGGTGGTGTTGGGCCCAGAGCAAAGGGTGATTTTAAGAACTTACTTATTTAACTCCTTTTTAACTTTGTATTTTGAAACAATTTCAGACTTGCAAAAGTATCACACAGAATTCCCATATGTCCCTCCCCCAACTCCCCTGAACTTGACCTCTTTCACAACCAGGGCACCGTTATCAAAAGTAAGAAATTAACATCAATACAAATTATTCAGTACTCTCCAGACCTTACTCAAATTTCACCAGTGGTCCCACTAATGTTTTTTTTTTTTTTCTGGTCCAGAATCCAGTCCAGGATAATTAGCTTGTTCCAACCAATGCCTGCAGGTGGGGCATCTCTGTTGTGCCAACTCTTTGGCATCACTGACACACCCATGAGAATCGGTGGGTCCCCTCAGCTTGTTCCCTCCCTAGGGCGTCTGCACTCTCCCATCCAGTTCTTTGTGAGCTTTCCCGAAATTCTTACACTACCTGTTCCCTTACTTCTTGGAAAGTCACCTGCAGAGAGGCCTTCCTTGACTTCAGTCCTAAAATAGCAGCTCCTGTCCTCATCCTCTGCCCTTTGACAGTATGTCCATTGTCCTGCCTGTCCCACTAGAACAAGCTGCAGGAGGCGCTGGCTCTGCTGCCCACGGAGTGCCCAGAGCAGGCGAACAGCAAGGCCTCAGCAAACACTGCTGAGTGAATGAAAGTACCAAGAGGCTGAAACTGATTTTAACGTAGAAGAACAGACTGGTAGTTACAAAATAGCCAGGGGATATGAAGTACAGCATAGGGAATGTAGCCAATAATATTCTAATAACTATGTGTAGTGCCAGGTGAGTTCTGGAAATATTGGGGGGGATACTTTGTAACTTATGTAAATGTCTAATCACTATACTCTCCTCCTCAAACTAATACAAAGTAATATTGAATGTGAACTGTAATTGAAAGAAATTAAAAATTAAAAAATAAAACAAAGAGGGCCTATGAAAAATGGATGGAAAGACACAAAGGCCATGGCTGGTGTGGCTCAGTGGATTGAGCACTGGCCTGCAAAACCAAAGGGTCGCTGGTTCGATTCCCAGTCAGGATACATGCCTGGGTTGTGGGCCAGGTCCCCAGGAGGGAGTCCGCAAGAAGCAAACATACATTGATGTTTCTCCCTCTCTTTCTCCTTCCCTTCCCCTCTCTGTATAAATCAATCAATATTCATTAAAAAGAGACACAAAGGGTGACAACCCCCACCCCCCGATAGTGCTTCAGAACCCCATCCATACCGGTGCACGGGGGCACAGACCAGGGGCTGCGGTGGCCCGGCTTTAGTACGTCATTTCTCCCCGACTGTCATGGAGACCGACTTGGTTTGCACCGAGATCAGTCACGTCTTCAGGAAGGGCCTGAGGAGCAGTCGCCTCCGCACCACCACCCCTCCCCCACACACCTCCCCACCACAACACAGGCCCTGTAAATCCCTGTAGATGTCCGAGGCCTGTCTTCTGCCTTCCACCCCCACTTGTCCGAGTCCGGTTTAATCCGCCCCAATCCCTCCCCCGCTTTCTGACTGACTTGCTGCGTAACCCTAAGCACTGACTGCCCTGCCCCCAGCCCAGCCTCAGTTTCCCTGCCAGCAAGACTGCCTACATACTTCATAGGCTCCGTGTAAAAGGAGATTCTGAGCCTCTGGTTCAAAAAGCAGGAAGAGTGCCACACAAGGCACTAAGACATGGAGCTTCTCCTTTATTCTACCCTCTCTCTTGACTTGCTATGGTGTTTTTAAGTTGCTATTTATTGTCATTCTAAGTAAAGAAAAACCAATCACCTAAATGATCAGCCTGAATTTTTTCATTTATTTTTGCATTGTACAGGACCAGTTTTAAAAGCAAATGGGAGGACATTTAACTTACACGTGGACTCACTGAGACAACACAATTCACATTTCCTAGCTTGTGCGGGGTATGCGTTTTGTTCAGGCCAGAACGCCAGAAAGCTGCGCCAGACTAACTCAGCCCTTTTCATTTCGCCTCTTTCCACCCTCACACTCCACCTTCAGCTCGACTGTCAGCTCCCTGAGAGCCAGGAAGGCCTGCCGGGAGGAAGATCGCTTGCCCTCCTCCCCTTTCCATCTGAAGCATCCTTCTGCAGCATAGGTGGTTGAATCACAAAGGGCCGTGACATGAGTAAGGAAGGATGTGCTAGCGCCCCTTGGTCGTTTGTGTCTCTTAGAACACCACCACGCTCTATGCCTTTGAGGCAAAATCTGGTGTGAGCTGAAAGTGTGTCCCCTCGGGCCAGTCAGTGCCTCCCTCGCTCAGCCGCAGATGGACACCCACCTTGGTTCACTTTGAGTCTCGTTGGATTCGCACACACAGTAGGTCCGCCAGAATTCATTGCTCAGGGGGCATGGCAAACATGGCGTGTGTACGGGGCTCCAGGAAACAGGACACGCACGTGTTAGGTGTACCACCACCTCTGCTCGTGTGCAGGTTCCGCTGTCCCACCAGACTTCACACAAGGTCCGAGGTAAAATTGTAAAGGGTTTCCAGGTGGCAGCAGCAGGGCATTAAGCCAAGCAGGGGTCACACACTGGTGACGCTGGCCCTGCGTGATGCATTCTGTATTGGGAGGACTCTGTCCCTCACGAGTCCCCACGTTCTCTTTGCAGCCTTTTCACCGTGTAGCCCGGGATGGCCTGGAGTGGTGGCCAGAGGAGGGAGAAAGTGTGGTCAACCCATCCTACCGCACCTCTCCCTGCTTCCTGCACCAAACAGCCAGAGGGAACTTTCTCGTTTCCCCAAATAAGCCTGCTGTCTGCTATTATAGTTTCCTCCACCTCAGTGGTTCTCGAGGTTGTGGTCCTTGGGCAGCCTCGGCCTCACCTGGAGCTGTTAGAAAAATGCCAGTTGCAGGCTGCACCCCAGACCTGCTTTTTCAGGTGGGGCTGGGAATCGGTGCCTCAGTCCCTGGCATTGTCGTGATGCAGCACTGCTCTTGCTGAAGTGTATTTCTCACCTGTTTCAGCTTCCTAACTCCTCTACCCCCTTCCCTGAAGAAACCCCTCATGCTCCAGGAGTCTTTCTGAATTCTTCACTTGTCCCTGATGGGCTGCAAACTGAGAGTGTGTCTGTCTCGTTTCCGTCTTGCCCTGAGTACTGAGCAGGGCAAACAGTGGGCACGCAATAGGTGATGGCGGAGTTGCATTGACTCAGGGTGGCGGGGAGAGTGAAGGCGTGGTGCCTGGGCATCATGGAGGGTCGGGGATGCGGGGGGCTGAGCACAGACCTCCCGCCCACAGGTACAGCCTGTACACCCGCACCTGGCTTGGGTACCTCTTCTACCGACAGCAGCTGCGCAGGGCTCGGAATCGCTACCCCAAAGGCCACTCCAGAACCCAGCCCCGCCTCTTCAACGGTGAGCTCTGGCCGCCCTGGGCCAGCATCGCCCCCAGCTGTGCCCACTCCCTGTCACATACCCCCCACTGCTCCCTGCCCTTCATCCCACCCACAGTCCTTCTCTCTCCCCACAGGAGTGAAGGTGCTTCCCATCCCTGTCCTCTCTGACAACTACAGCTACCTCATCATTGACACCCAGGCCCGGCTGGCTGTGGCTGTGGACCCTTCAGACCCTCAGGCCGTGCAGGTGAGGGGCAGGGGACCTGGGGTGCCCTCAGGGTCTGGCAGCTTCCCCTCACTAGAGAGGAGCTGATGCTGGTCCCCCTGCCAATGGGAGGTACCCCCACCACATGCACTCACACACAAAGACCCCCACGACCACAGCCTGGGGGAGGGTCAGTGTCCAGAGTGGCTGGGAGAGCGGGGGCGGCAGCAGTGAGGGAACCAGAGCCAGAGAGAGGGCGCTGCTGACCCGAGACTGCGGGTCTAGTGGGTTTCCTCTGTGTCCCACTCTCTGCGGCCCCTTTCTGGCCCTCTCTCTTCTCTCCCACCTCTGTCAGCGTCTGGGACTCTCCACCTTTCCCTCCCATTTCTTGTTCCCGTGTGTGTGTGTGGCTGTGTGCCTGCCCCTCCACAGGTCTCTCTCCCTTCCCCTCTCCCCAACCTCCCCACCCTCTCCCACATGCCCATGCTGTGGTCTCAGCTACCCCCTTCCCCAGCCCTGTCCTCCTACCCCTTCTCATTCTCTTGCGCCATCCCTTCCCTCCTCTGCACCCAGCACTCACTCTCCCATCTCTCTCTGCCTCCAGTCTCCCACTGCGTCCTGTTCCTCAGTCTCAATAACGCTTCTCTCCTCCAGGCGTCCATTGAAAAGGAGGGTGTTAACTTGGTCGCCATTCTCTGCACTCACAAGCACTGGTAAGGGGCTGGCGTGGGGGGTCTGGGTGCAGATAATCTCCCCTGGCTGACTTGCCAGGTCTGAGCCCCATACGGTCAGGCTGGGCTGGGGGTCAGGAAGTCAGGGTGGCGGCCATCCACCTCCCTCACGAAGTACTGGGGCACCAGCAGAGAGGGAGGGAAAGAGGTGGGTCTCCCACTGCTCTACTTATTAGGCTTCTGAAGCCCCAGAGGGGGGCAGGCAGGCATCTGTCTCATGTCCCATGGGCATTTGTTAGGTGGCTTCTGTGCCCTGGACATGGCAAACCTGTGATCTTTTCTCTCAAGAAGATCATAGTCCAACAGGGGGAGAGAGCCCTGCATGAAAATGTACAATGACAAACGATGACAACTGTGGCAGTTGGCTCAGGGCACAGGGGGTGGTGAGCACCAGGTGGGGCATAATCAGATCCACTTGGAAGAATTCAAGGCTGATGACCCTGGAGCTGAGAAAGTTCACAAAGATCAGTTGGCATTGGCCAGGTGAAGGGGGACTGGCAAGTCGAGGGCATGGCGTTCTGGGCAGGGAAATGGCTTGAACAAAGGCCCGGTGGTGGGGACAGCTCGGCTGGGTCCAGAAGCCAGGGACATGCAGGGCTCCTAGGCCTGGAGATGCCGTGGGGAAGCGGGAGGCGAGCAGGCCCAGCGCCGTGGCCTCTCAAAGCCCCTCCCTGCCTCTGCTGCCCTACAGGGACCACAGCGGGGGGAACCGCGACCTCAGCCGGCGGCACCACGACTGCAGGGTGTACGGGAGCCCTCAGGACGGCATCCCCTACCTCACCCAGTGAGTACCTGACCCCAGGGCTGGGGTGGCACTTTCACGGGCTCACCCCTTAACCTTCAGTGGAGTATTTCAGGGCTACCAGCAGCTGGATCTTTACTGAATGCACCTCCCAGCCCTCGGAGAGCAGATCACAGCCCATTTGATCCAACTTTGGTCTCCAAAACAGGAAGAGGGGAGGGTTTGGGTCTGAAGTCCCGGCACTGGGGGTACCTTCTCTCTCTGGCGTGGAAGCCTCGACTCCTGCAAATCTCCTAGAGGAGGGCAGGGCCAGTGTGGCATACACTGCAGTGCCTTCTCTCCCCTATTGCCTTGCTCCTCAGTCCCCTTTGTCATCAAGACGTGGTTAGCGTGGGGCGACTTCAGATCCGGGCTCTAGCCACCCCTGGCCACACACAAGGTCATCTGGTCTACCTGCTGGATGGGGAGCCCTACGAGGGTCCTTCCTGCCTCTTCTCAGGGGACCTGCTCTTCCTCTCTGGTTGTGGTGAGTTCCCCCAAAGGGAAGAGGGAGGATGAGGGGTAGAAGGGAGGGGCAGGGCAGCGCAGGGCGTTAAAAGCACTGGTTTCAGCGCAGGCGTTGCCTCGGCAGTTTCTCTGATTTGGGGTCACCGTTACCTATGTTGCCTCAATTTCTCTTTAATATCCTCACAACTTCCCGTAGGGGCTGGATAGGAGACAGTACCTGTAACCGAGTACAGGGCTCGCAGGGCTTCTGTTTCCATTGGGTGGAGCCTGGTTCTCCGATACAGGGACCAGGGGACCAGGTTACAAAAACTTGAGAAGCCCTGAGTGAGAGGATGATTCTGTGGCTCAGGGATCACAAGTCCCAGGCTCTATGGTCCCCCAGGGCAGCAAATGCAAAGACGGAGGTGCTCCGTGGAAAGGAGCAACCCAGCATGGCCATGCTTGGGGCTGTTAGAGTCCGGCCTGAAGGCGCAGCCCCCTCTCCACCCACATGCCAGCATGTGCGATGGAGGCCTTCAGAAGGGTGTGGCTGGGGGGTGAACATTTGGGCCCAGCTCCCAGGGCCACCGTTGAAGGTTGGTGGCCCGAGGCGTGCGTGCTGGTCCCCACCCCCTGCATGTGCCCTATAGCATACTGTGTTATCCTTGTATTTTACAACACGCCCCTGACCCCACCAGGACGGACCTTCGAGGGCACTGCAGAAACCATGCTGAGCTCACTGGACACTGTGCTGGGGCTGGGGGACGACACTCTGCTGTGGCCTGGTGAGGCGCCCCCCACTCCTCCCAGCCCTTCACCCTCCTAGGGTACCCCTAAACCCCGTTCCTGTCCCAGAGGTGGCATGGCTCCACCTCTGGTGGTTCCCAGGAGCCCACAGTAGGGGGGTGCAGAGCCCCCTCCTTTTTGGAGTACTGGCTCGGTGATGCCCCTGATAAGCCCAGAGCCGAGGACAGAAAATAGCCTTTGCTTGTCGGGGAGAATCCAGTCTGCATGTGTCCATTGTTACACACCCATATCCTCACGTAGTATGTCCCGCCAGCCATACGTAAGTTTGTGCATTGCGTGTCCCTACAGACATTGCATGTCCGGTTTCTAAAATACATTCACCGATATCTTAGTTAATCCTCAGAACATTCAGCTCATCCATTCATTCATACTTTCCTGAGCACCTGACATGTACCAGGCTCTGTCCCAGGCACCAGAGACACACCCTTGTCCTCGTGGCATTATTTTCTCCACTTGCCAAAGAACACTGGCTCAGAAAGGTGACTGAGGTCACGGAGATGGGCACAGTCGAAGTCGGGCTAGAGTGCTGTCTCCTGGCTGCAGGCCTGGTGGTTTCCCGAGTTGCTCTTGCCTCTTCCTACGTGGTTGACTTGTGCTCACCCTTCCTGGAAAGTGCTGCCCCTCAGAGAAGGCTCTCTGCTCACACACCAACCTCTCTCTGCCCTGCCTCTCGGCCCCTGTGGGTGTCCCTAGGTCATGAGTACGCGGAGGAGAACCTGGGCTTTGCAGGTGTGGTGGAACCCGAGAACCTGGCCCGAGAGAGGAAGATGCAGTGGGTGCAGAGGCAGCGGATGGAGCGCAAGAGCACGGTGCGGGGCTGGGGGTCCAGGGGGGGCCATGAGGGCGCTCCCCAGAGGGAACCCTTCCTTTGTGCCCCTCTCAGATGACACATTTGCCTCGTGGGTCTCTGAGTGAGGACTCCTGGACCCCAGGACTGGGCGGGGGCGGGGGCACTTCCTTATTGGGTTCATTTGCCAGATTCTCCCCACCAAAGCCAGGTGCCTCTGGTCCCACAGTGCCCGTCCACCCTGGGAGAGGAGCGCTCCTACAACCCTTTCCTGAGGACCCACTGCCTGGTGCTGCAGGAGACGCTGGTGCCAGGCCTGGGCCCCAGTGAGGACGATGGCTACTCCCGGGCCCAGCTCCTGGAGAAGCTCCGCCGGCTGAAGGACCTGCACAAGAGCAAGTGACGCCCCCCAGCCCACCTGTGCGGTGGGGAGGCCAGCCATGGCCCACACACCCATCCCCCTCATTGCTACCATCACCACCTCCATCAGAGCCCAGGGTGGGCGTCATTCCCCAGTACTGGTCAGGAGGAGGGACAAGGCGGGGACTTTGAGGCTAGAGAAAGGGGACGAGGGGACTGCTCACAGGCTGGGAGGCTCCATGGAGTGTGGCTGAGCTATCAAGGGTGATAGGAAACAAGGGGCCCTGGGACATCTTGGGACCTAGCTGGGAGGGTCCCCTCCTCCCTTCCCCTGTTCCTGATGTGGTAGTGAGCAGCTCTTAGCCCCTCCCTCAGAAGGCCTGACTCTCACTGGAGCCACTGAACCCAGGGCACAGGAGCCACCGGCAGGCTGAGTCCACCGTCCCCTGTCTCCCATTCAGGGTGGGAAAGAAACTCAGTCCCCCAAAGTGGCGTGAGGTGAGATGCCTTGGAAAAGTGGTCCCTCAGAGGGGCGCCTGGGCTCTGGTTGCTGAGACACTGCCCCGCATCCCCGAGCCTCTCCACCCTGCCCCGCCCTGCCCCCACAAAGGCATTTTTCAAATGAAGCCATTTCTGAGAAAGATGGAAGGGTTGGAAGTCTGGCTTCCTGGCCAATGTCTGCCTCAGTGACTTCCTACAGCCTGGAAGAGGGAGGGCCCTGGTTGCCAAGGAAACCTTGACCTCAGGCTGAGGAGACACCAGAGGCTGCTGGGATTGCAGCCCAACAGTCTTGAGGGTCGCACTGGCTCCCTGCACAGCTGGCCTGGTCCTGCCTGCTGGCCTCTGCCCCTGCCCTGGGCCAACAAGGCCCCTCGCTTCCAGGGGAGAGAGAGCCATCGTCCACCATGGCCACTGCCGTTTTCTCATTACGGCCCTTGTTCTTAGAACTTCTACCTTCCTCTAACTTCTGCTTTACCCTCAACCCTTTTCCCCTTTTAGCTGTTAACAACAGTTCTCTGGCCCCTTGCAGTATGCCGAGAACATTCTGTGTCATTTCTCACTTGATCCTTGGCCCCATCCTAGCTGGGTGCGCGTCCGTGCAGCAGAGTCAGAAATCAGAAGTCCGGGAGTGAGTGGCAGCTTCCAGGACCCCAGGGCTGGGCCATCCCATCTGCTCAGCCTTCCCTCAGCTCAGCTTCTCTGGTCTTGGACCCGGGGCCCTTTGGGGCCACAGTGAGGAACCCTAGGGTCCTCAAGCAGGCAGGTGTACCTTGGGTCAGCCAGGGACCTTCTCTTCCTTCAAAGAGAAGCCTTTCCTCAGGCTCTGCTTACCTCTGGCGAGCCTCCAAGATGCCCCCTGCCCTCAGTTTCTCCTCATCATCCGGCCTCTGCCCCCCTCTCCAGCCACAGCCTCTGATACCAACTCTAGCAATACTTCCAGAATAGTTAGAGTCCCCTGCACACAAAGACATGCAATTTCCTGCCTCTGTGCCTTCGCTCATGCTGTTTCTTCCGATTGGAATGCCTTTCCCCTGCTCCTCCTGCCTTGTCTGCCTGGCAAACACCTGTTCATCATTCCAATCCCCCTCAAAGGCCCCCTCCTCCAGGAAGACAACCCCCATACCTCTCCCCCTCCAGGCTACCTCTGCTCTTTGTAAATGCTTCTCTCCTGGCACCTATCACTGTATTTCACCTGTTTACATGTGTGTCTCCCCTCCAGACTGTGAATCCTTCAGGGCATGGACTGTATCTTATGCATCTCTATTTCTGCGCCTAGCACGGTGCCTGGCACGCAGTGGGCGCTCAATAAATGTTAAATGAATGAATGATTTAACAGAGGTTTGGTCACTGAGTCGGCTTGTCTTTATTGCTGGTTCCGTTTTTCTGTCTGGGTTACAGGTCCATCAGCTTGGAGTTACTGTACTTCAAGAGCTTTGGCCAGAAACAATGCTATGAATATATCCTCCTGGGCTCGTATGCCTTTGCTCAGGTCTTACAATTCACTGACCTCAGTGTTTCCCAGAGCTTGAGAGGCGCAGGTGTGCCCTGGCACAAAGGAGATGGTTCTATATGGTCACAGCCCAGCAGTGGAAAGCGCCCCAAGCAGAAGGCCCTGGCTTCTCTGTGATGTCTCTCTAACGAGGAGCCAGACACCACTATCTGGAGATAAATTTTAACATTGTTTTGTGTTCATTGTATTGATCTTTGGGGTCAATACTTTGGACAAATGACACCATTCTTCAATTCATGACAGTAAATAAAGATATATTTTGAAATAGGAAATCATGAAGCAAAGGTGACACTTGGCTGTGGCAGAAATCTTGTGGGGTTTTTAAAAATTTTTTTATCTTCATCTGAGGATGTTTTTTTTTCCACTGCTTTTAGAGAGAGATGAAGGGAGAGAGCAAAACATCAATGCAAGAGAAGCATCAATTGGCTGCCTCCCATATGCACCTGGACTGGGGACTGGTGCCCGGACTGAGGATCGAAACTGCAGCCTAGGCATGTGCCCTGGCCGGGGAAGTAGGCACCGGCCCAGGCTGTCCTGGATCAGGGCTGTATCTTGAGTGGCTGTGGGAATTTCTTTTTTTTAAAGATTTTATTTATTTATTTTTAGAGAGAGGGGAAGGGAGGGAGAAAGAGAAGGAGAGAACCATGGCTGTGTGGTTTACTCTCACATGGCCCCCACCGGTGATCTGGCCCGCAGCCCAGGCGTGTGCCCTGATTGGGAATCAAACTGGCGACACTTTGGTTCACAGCCTGCACTCATTTCACTGAGCCACACAAGCCAGGGCTCACCCTCCTAAAGAAGGGCAGCTGCTCACACTCTGTGATTGTCTCTGTGTCACTGCTGTCTTGAATGGGCAAGCCCCAGGGCCAGGTTGCTCTGTGTATGCCTAGCTTCTAGGGATACTAGAGTGACAACCATTGGTAATGGTTTTCTGAAGCTGGTGACACCTTTTCCCAGGGCCTTGGGTGACCCTCCCACCAGGGCATCCGTCCAGAATGATGGTGCATGCTTCTCCCAGAGCTGGAATGACCAGCAGCTACCAGGCAGCCTGCCCCTTGCTTGCAAGACAGCAGGTGTCACTGGCTTTAGAGACCTGAGTCCTAATCCCAGCTCTGTCACTCAACATCCAAGTGACCTTGGAGAAGTCACTTCTCTGCAAGACCTCAGTTTCTTCAACTTCCAGTGGAGATGATGAGCTTGAGAAAGTCAGAACACTTTCAGATGCAAATGACAAATACTCAACAGAAAGGAGCTTAAACCAAAAAGGAAATTTATCAGCTCATGAAATTGACGAATGTGGGACTATGTCATGGTGAGTTCAGGCATGAAGATGAACTATCATCATCATTCAGCTCTGCTTTCTACTGTATTGGTTCGGTTCTCTGTCAGGCTTTCTTCCTGCAGCAGAAAAATTGTCTCCAGAAGTTCCAGGCTACTAGTTCATCAAACCTAGAAGAACCTCCCATAGCCCTAGGGATTGAGTCTCATTGGTCCAGCTTGGGTCATGTGCCCAACCCTGAACCAATCCTAGGAGTTAGGTATATGGACCTCTATGACTGGTCAGATTAGGTCACATGACTATAAGGGGAAGGGCAGTGTCAGACCCAGCTGAAACAGTGCACTAAGAATATAGAAAGACTCCCCCAAAGATACAGGAGGTCCGATACCAGAAAGGACGCAAGGCAGCAAAGTCATAATCCTTCACTAACAATTCCACCTACTGTTAGGAGAGTCAGAGGAGAAAAGGCACATGAAGTCACTTTGCGAAATGCTACATCAGGTTTCTGGTGTGATAGTTGATTATAGAAAAGAGATGGAGGTAGACATATGGCCTTCAGGGTGTTTGAGTAATAACATAGTTTAAAAATAACTAGCGAACAAACTGAACTAACAAGGAAAATGGAGACAGATTCATAGATGGAGAGCAGGATGATAGCTAGTGGGGAGGGGCACTTAGGGGGTGGATGGGTGGAGCAAAAAGGAAAAAGGTCTCAGACACAGACAACAGTGTGTGGTAACTGCGGGGGGAGGGGAATATAAGGGGACTAAATGGCAGTGGGAAAAATACAATGCAAATTAAATTTAAAAAACACAACCTCAAAAAAAAAACTAGCAAGCAGTTCAGTTTTTTCTTTGGTTTTTCTGACACAGGCTGTCTCTCTGGGGTACAAAAGGAGAAAGGGCCTGGGGGGCTAAGTGGGCAGCCGAAAGCGCTCCAGGGCACAGCAAAGAGCAGGGGCAGTTGTGGACAGGAACACGTAGAGGAGAAGGGGCCTGTGTGTGCGTGTGTGTGTTGGGGGCTGGTCTTAGCCCTCCCAGGCCTTGGCCACAAATGGAGACTTTGAAAGCAGGTGGAAACCTAACCCTGAAGGTCAGTAAACGCTGTGCTCCAGCAAAGCCTGGCCAGGGTGGTAGAAAGAAAAAGACTGGTGTGGCTCTGTGGGCTGGGCGTTCTCCTGGAAAACGAAAGGTCACGCACGGGTCTGAATCCTGGTCAGGACACATGCCTAGGTTGCAGGCCAGGTGCCCAGATGGGGGCATGTGAGAGGCAGCCAATCAATGTTTCTCTCCCTCTCTTTCTCCCTTCCTTTGCCTCTCTCTAAAAATAAATAAAATATTTTTTAAGAAGAACAGAAAAGAAAAAGGATTTGGAGTTGGACTGGTCCTGTTACTAACACAGCCTCTGCCTCTGGTTGGCTGTGTCAACACCAGACAGGTGGCTCACATCCCCAAGCTCCTTGTGCGGGGCCTGGGAGAACCCAGTGAGATGCCCCGGGGTGTTCAGTCAACAGCAGCATCTCACTCCTCTTACTGGTGTTACTGAGCTCATCAGGGACCATAGAAGAAAGTGGTTGAGAACTTGGACTCTGGAGCTGGCCCAGCGGGGTTGGAGTCCACACATTCCATTTGTTAACTGGGTGACCTTAGGCAAATTACTTAACCTTCCTGTGCCCCTGTTCTCGTGTGTCCAAAGGGGATGATGCTGGCACCGTGTTAGAAGTGATTGTGTGGATTGAATGAGTTAATACCTGCAGAGTTCAGCACATTCAGGAGCCCCTCTACGTTGGTCGTGTTGTTCAGGAGATGCCCACCCCGTGGCCGGAGGGCACAGGCTGTCCATGTCACAGGCTCAGAGAGGCCAACCCGCCCAACACAGCCGCACTGCTAGGATGTCAACCCAGTTCACGGCATCCTTCTACCTGCTACACAGGCTCTGGGGTGGGGAGGGGTGGACAGTAACAACGGTCCTTTGTAGGTATTTTCCAGAGGGTCAAAAAGTAGACAAGATGTTGATCCTCTGTGAGTCACTTTGCCAAACTGCTTTCTCCCCCAGCAGCTGGCAGGAAATAGCCAGCACCTGGGGGAGGGCATGGGGGAGGGGATGCGAGAGTTGAGAATGCGGGCTACCAGGAGGTGGCTAGAGGGGCCGGGGAGAGGTGAGTGGATGGAGGAGAGCTCTAAGAGGAGACAGTAAAGGGAGGTAGAGGACACAGGGAGGGGAATGGCATGGGCCCCCTTAAAGAGCATCTGGACCACAATTGTTTTAAGATTTTATTTATTCACCTTTAGAGAGACAGAAAGGGAGGGAGAAGAGAGGAGAGAAACACCGATGTGTGAGAGATACATCAACCTGTTGGTTGCCTCTTGCACAGGGACCTGGCCAGCAACCCAGGCATATGCCCTGACTGGGAATCAAACCGGTGACCTTTCATTTCACAGGCCTGTGCTCAATCCACTGAGCCAACACCAGCCAGAGCTGCTCTTGTTTTAAACTTCATCCTAGTAATGAAAAGGATTTTATCAAAGTTCATGTAATTCACACATGAAAGCAATAGGGTTTGATGTTTCTACATTTTATTTAAATCCTCTACTTTTTAAATGAACTTTGAAATATAATTTACATAACACAAAATTCACCCTTTTAAAGTGTGCAATTCAGTGGTTTTTAGTATGAGCAGTTTTCCGATCATCACCACCTTCTAATTTTAGAACGCTGCCATCATCCCAGACAGATGAGCCCATTTGATGTCGTTCCCTGCCTCCACGCCCCACCCCACCCCTAACTAGGCAACCACTGATCTATTTTCGGTCTCTAGATTTGCCTATTCTGAATTTGTTATATGAATAGAATTGTGCAACATGTGGTCTTTCATGACTGTTTTGTTTTGCTAAACATGTTTTCAGGGTTCATCCATGTTGTAGCATGTATCAGTACTTCGTGCCTTCTGTGGCTCATATTATTCCATTGCGTTTCCAACACCACATTTTTCTTGTCCATTCATCAGCTGACAGACAGCTGAGTTGTTTTCACTTTTTGACCATCATGAATAATGGCTCTATGAACATCTGTGTACAATTTTTGCATAGACAGATGTTTTCAATTCTCGAGTGTGTACCTAGGAGTGGAATTGTTAAGTCATGCAGTAACTGCACATTTAACTTTTTGAGGAACTAATAAACTGCTTTCCAAAGCAATTATGACTTTTGTTAATGCCACCGATGGCTCACGTGCAGAGAAAAGCTTATTCATAATCACTTCGGCTTTTTAAACTAATACTCGATTTCTTAAAATCCAAATTTTAAAATAAGCATTTCAACAACGTTTAAGTTCAACTAACCAGTCGTGTCATTCTAATCATAAATCCAGTGAATATTAATAACTTCTAAGACTTTGATTACTAATTGGTCTTTTTAAAATTAAAACTGCTTTAGGCAGCTTATATTCACTTGTTCATGTTATATATAAGTAGATTACCATATGTATCACAATAAAGCTGGAAAAAATAAAGCAAAGTAGAAAGAACTCAGTTTTCTTAAAAGAGCTTTTCAAAATAGAGTGATTGACTGACAAACCAACCTCCCATGTACTTTTAGTGTAATATAATAAGAAAACATATAAAGATAGTAAATTTCAAGATCTTCTAAAAAATGGTTTTACAATCCCAGTAAGAATTAAACTTCAAAGAACAGTCTATATTCAGCTTTCTCACTTAAATTAGAATCCCCAGGCTTATCTCTTAAGTACCCTACCAAGCCAAATTATCTTAAAGATTTTCAAGTATCTGAAACACAAAATGTAACAAAAGAAACATTAACACTGTTAGTTTGGTTCTCTTAAGTAGTCCCACACATAATTCTAAATTTTCCTGAAGTTGATAGATAAAGACCCAGTAAGAAGCTAGGTGAAGATTACTGTATTTTGCCATGTATAATGTGCACTGAGGTTTTTGGCCCAACCTTTCAGGAAAAAAATCTTTTGTTTTAATTTTTTAATTCAATTAATTATTTATATTTACAAACAAAACTAATTATTATATTCCAGAATATTATTTTGCATACAGCTATCATCATTGCTTTTTAGAGTTATGCTTTTAAT